>BPLQ01004670.1:0-91257 GCA_021605075.1 Caerostris darwini
CATCGACATGTAGGTCGGAATTAAATAATTTCACGGATTTTATTTGATAATAAATCGGTAAAATTTAATTGTATTTTCTTATTGATGAAATAGATTGAATAGTTTTTATTAACGATGTAATTATTCGTATACAATACATTTGAAATTCCATCATATTATTGTCGAAAATTTTTATTTATTTTGCGGAAATTGGTGTCTGTGAAAATATATATATACACACACACATCATCCATCACACACATACTAATAGTGCAACATCGGTCAAATTTATGCACGTGTCTTTTTGAAGGTTGGGGCTAACTAAAAATCATATGAATTTAATACTAGTAACGCCATCTATGTATCAGCCTACACGACCTTTTTCAGCCCATCTGTTATATATATAAATGTATGTACATATAGTATGGATAGATAGATATGGAATAATTATGGAAGTACATTATATATAATGTACATACACACACACACACAAGCATATATATATATATATATATATATATATATGTTATATATTGTTGTTGTTATCCCTCATGGAAGGAGGGAAGAAGGCAGCGGCTTCTATTTTTGATCCAGCACTCGTAGGTAGAAGTCTGACTTCCGCTACGGGGGCTGAAGAAGGAGGGCTTTTAGGGTGAACTACCTTGGATTTGAGTATAATAAGTATGGGGAGAAAATCGAAACACCCCTAGGAAATTTGAAAACTGAGTTTTTTTAATCTCGAGATTTATTCATGCCGTATCTGAATTTTCTATGAAAGGAAATTTCACAGTAAATATAATTGTTGTATTTTATCCCACTTAATAGATCTAGATCAATTCCGAAATCCATGGGGTCTCATGGAAGGAGGGGGACAGCAGATTCTGTTGTGATGGAGTACTCGTGGTAGAAGTTATGTGGATCTGTGACTCTGAAGAAGGAAGGCGGCGGTTTTCGGGAGGGGACTTTAGTGGGAACTACCCCATATTTGTGTTATCTTATAGGAGAAAACCCTGAAAATTCTCACCAAATAGACCGACTAAAGTGGTAAAATACTGTACATCACAAATTCCATCCGATTCTCCTTGTTTTTAAAACAGTGTTTACAACAAAGCCGCCAGTGATTAATGCTCACCAGCGTCGAACTTTGCCACTAAGCCACGAATCACGAATAATTGTATAGTTTGGTCGAATCTGGAATTGTATGAACTGTCGAGACTGGAATAATTGTGGAAGTATATATTATATACTTTCATGGTTATTCCATTATTTTAAATTATGTTTACATTTTTAGTCACAATCGGTTTGAACGCTATACCTTCAATATCAAGTGGGTGTATATTTTCACAAAAATCACATTCTATTCGTGGCACCTTAAATTATCATAAAGTAACAGCAAATACATTTAAATGATAAATAGAAAATTTATGGTAGAAAGAAAAAAATAGGAAATAAAAAATACAATTTTAGGATCTTCAGAGGAGCAATGTATAAATTCAGAAACATATTTGAAAGCAGGTTTATTGAAAAGTTAATGAGCATTTGAGTATTCCATTTAGAGGAATAGAATAAATAAAATTTAAGAAATTAACAAAACTATTATTTTTATTTAATTTTTATATTATTGAAAATATTATGAGGTAATTTAAATTTTTAACACACTCACTTCGATTCGAACCTTTTAATGATGTTTTTCTACATTTTAATCTTCCCCCAATACAAGAATCATTAAAACTTTTTAATTACCCATCATCATAAATATGGTTTTTAAGTTTCATACAAACTATTTAAATTATTCTTAATCATGAAAATCATGTAACTGTTAAAAATAGTATGCATATATGTATATATAATTATTGTTAGTATTATTATATTCAATATCGCCCAAATCAAGAATCATAAATATCATGCAACTGTAAAATTATTATATATATATACTTTAAAAATAAGGTTTCAAAGTATTAATGTCGTGAGTAACTTATAGTCAGAAAAATATATTTAATTTGAATATGTTAATATATCCTTCAGATCAAAACTGCCTCATTTAAATAGTAATCATGTAAATCCCTCATCATCTTGCAATATACCGTCAAAAGTAGACCTCGATCAAAAGCATATCCATATCCTTACATAAATTCGCTCTAATACTATGGCATACATTGATCAGGATGCATTCCCAAAAAACTCGCTCAACTGAAGAAATGTTCTATCGCAGTATCTATTCTTTATTCAGTTCTTAATTTTCTAAAAATAATTTTCTTTCAAGTGTTACTTTCAAGCCTTTAAAAATAGGATTTCAAAGAATTAATGTCGTAGATCACTTGAAGTCCCAAATTATATTGTATTTTTGAATATGTTAATATATCCTTCAGTTCTAAGGTACCTCATGTAAATAAAGTTCGCCTTCAAAAGCATAAAGATATTCTTAACAAAACCGCCCCACATGCTAGGACATACATTGCTCAGGCTGATTATTCTTTATCCTACTGAAAGCTTGTCTCCTGTAAATCTTCTGGCAGAAACCAGCCAAAACCGAAGAAATGCTCAAAGGAAATATCTATTCCGGAAGCATGCCAAACAACCCTGATTAAGGTAACACCATTAACCAATGAAAGCGGCCTTATCTCTGTGTCCGGTAGCAAGCGCCAAACTGCAGCGTTAACAGCAGATGGAGAGAGAGAAACCTTTTCATCCCCAGGATAAGAAGCAGTCATGCCCGGAGCGCCAAACAAGACACTGTTTCCTTCCCCTACCCTAATTCCCCCCCCCCCACCTCCCCCCCAACAAACACCAAAGCCCTTCGATTCTCAAGATTCCTCTTTCCGTAAACGAGGTGCATTGTGTTAGTTAGGAGCTAAGAGGATTAGCCCAGACTCGCCTGCAACCCTTCCCTTTCGTCTGTGCTCTAAGTTGCTTTGTGGCAGTTCTCGAGTGCAATTTGACACGCCCGAGAGCGCCAGTGAAAAGGGGGAGTTGATATTAAGCACAGCGTGTCGTAGAAGTTGCAAAAATTAAATGAGGGTGGTTGAATTTAAACCTGTGTAGCGTTAAACAGAGTAGTCCCCTAATAAACACTTGGCGAAGGGGTGTTGTGCGGCTTTTGGAACAAAATTAGATTGTGTTTGCTAAGGTTGGATGTGTTGTTGTAACTTGGGAGCATTGATGATGGTGTTGTAGAGGGACCTAGATGGATGGAGCGTCAAAGTTAAAATTACATATTGATTTAAATTAATTCACTTTTAAAATTACCATTACGCAATTACTTGGGAAATAATTACTGGTTATAGCGCTATTCAAAACAATGAATGATATTATAACCTCAGTTCGAGAAATCGTGAATAATGTTTGTTTGGATTAAATAAATGGCTGACAGTTAAACCAATAATAAATTTCTATTACTTAAAAATTAAAGTACGAAGATTTGCGAAGACAACGAACAAAAATATAAAATACTATAAATCAGTGATTATAAAATGCATTATTGCTAATGCTACAGTCATAAAATAATGATCAGAACGTAGTAATGTTACCAAAACAAATTGATAGTTATCAAAATAATTAAATTTTAGATAGAAACAATTTAATCAATTTCATAACAAAAGATTCTTTCTAAAAAGTCAACTGATTGTAATTCATAATTACTGTCAGTTGCAATTTAGTAAAAGTATCAGCATTATTGGTATTAGAAATTGATTTGGTTTGCCACTCTACGATCATTTTGTAAGTTCCTAACACTTTAGTTAGTAGTTTTACGCGGATTACGAACTACTCACAGACATCCATTCCACCGTCACGATTCGAACCTGAACCACCAAAGACCAGAGAGCTAGCCAATTGGCCCTCAGGCGCTGGTATTGGAGAAGATTACGAAATATCTCAATTTATTACGGTTAATTTTTTTAACTTATAAAACTAATATCAATTATTTTTTCGGAACTACAGCAATTTTTAATATTTACATATTAATGTAATTAATTTCATTTCTGGAAGTTTCTTTTTTATCTTATGCAATTAAGGGATGATCGGTATTTTCAAATAGCTAAGTCAAACAAAAAATTCCCTTAGCTATATTAAGGATGGTTGCGATTTTTCTGTTTCTAAAAATCCCTATCGTTTTTCTTTGGAAGGGCTGCATGTTACCCTTGGCTAAATAAATTCTTTATAAACTGTTGTGCTGCAATATAGGCACACTGTAGAAGATCAGCGTTTCCCTTGAGGAACACTGAATCTGTCACACTAATGATCGATAACCTCATTTAATTGTCTCCATCATTTAAAAACAACAAAAACCTATAAATAACGTACAGAAAATAAATAATAATTCATATTAATCAGGAGAGGCTCTCTATTAAGAAAAGAAGAAAAGTAAAAGTCATATAAATAAATAGTCATTCTAATCTCATTCTCTTGAAAGAAGAGAAAGGAGAACTGACCACATAAATAAAATAGACGAATTGACATTCTTAAAACGCAATAAAAATTCAAACTCACTAAAATACCTTGCAAAATAATAAAACATCAATGATAATGAAACTTATGATCATTAAATAAGCATTAATGATCATTAAGTTAATTTTGAATGCTTGTAATACATGAAAGAAAATTAGATAAATTTTTAAAAACAAAAATTTTTAAATTAACAGATGAGGAAAAACTATATATGCACCTTATTGACAACTTTTTAAAACGATATAAACTTCTTTTCTTCTATTGCAACAAGGTGTTTAAAGTGTTGATGTCCATGCTGCCTCATGGAAGTTTTCTGGGTTTTTTCTTGTCCGATAAGCAAATATGGGTCTGTTACTTTTAAAAAGTCCCCCAGGAATTCAATATCCTCCTTATATTTATCCATTGAATGACATAAAATAAAGAAAGACGAGGAGGATAATGAGACTCCATGCCTTTAGGGTCTCATTATCACCATCGTCTTTCCTTATTTGGAAAGCCAGATAATGAAGAGAATGAAGACCATACCAGACAATGAGGCATCAGTAAAAATGAGGCCTACCAAAGATAAACAGAGAAAATTAAATAACTATACTTTCTAGAGTAATTATTAATAGTTTTAGATATTTCTGCCTTCAATAACTATAACGTTGAATGCTGAATTTAATGTCATTATTATGTATTTATGTTGGATTTATTTTTTTTTCAGCATATAAAATAAAGTCATGCAGTTATTCCAGTAATAATATTTGAACATTTACGCTTTCGATGATTTTGTTGCATTGTTATACTAATTAAACAAATTATAGTTATTAGCATCTTTTCCTTAAATCAACTGCATACAACGTATTCAGCACAATAACAGTTGATACGCCTAGTGATTGCACAAAAGGGTATCATCCTTCAGTTGATAAGCCTAGTGAAATCTGCACAAAATAATTACAAAAACCAATTATATGCAGAAACAAACACAGACAATGTCAAAAAGACAATATCAACAGAGACAATGTCAGAATTTAAACTTAACTTGTTTCGTTACTATGTACACTCGTCGAAATTTTAATCTAAACTCTTATGAATTAATACGAGGAATTAATATTCTCCTGAATTCATTAAGAGAGTTTATAAAAGCTGAGTATCGTAATAAATGGTTAGGTAAATATTGCCGAAAAGTGATGTTAGAAATATAATTAAGTTAGCAGAATCTATACCAGGGATAAATATTAATTTCTTCTTCCTTGCGATAATAAAAGAGAAATTTTCCAACTACTTTCTTTTTCTACTATTTTTTTTTTCTTCTAGAGTTTAAATAAAGCATGTATAATCCTCCACCAAGCAATGAAAGTGTGCAGACGCTTAAAAAAACGAAAAACTCAATGGTGCTTAATGCCTGCAGGCAATTTTTTTAAGTTTAATTTTTATATTTTCCACCCATTTTTTTGCTCCCTCTTTCCGTCCTATTTCCGCGGATATAACGAGATTACCCGAACGGTGGTTGCGGAAGGGTTTTCTTCTACTTCCGAGCTTCAGACAGAAATGCATAGTAAGCGGGATTGATATTATTCATGACACTCTCTCGATCCAGAAAAGTTATGCATTTTAATCGGAATTTTTTATAGCTCTTTACACATCGCCGGTCCACTTTTTTTAATACAAATATAATCCTCGCAAAGCGAGCACGGACTTAATCTTATAAGCTACTCGCAATTTTTTTTTTTTTTTTTTTTTTAGTTTTATTACCCGGGACAGTGGATTTTAAATACGCATCCAGAAAGGAAAAGAGATGCAATTAAAGATGTTATTGTCTATTTAATCTTGGAATTTCTAGCTTAATGTAAATGTCTGGTACTGTGGTTACTCAGATACTTTGCATAATCATATGATTATATATATATATATATATATATATAGACTATAAATCTGAGCTTTAACTGTAGCTTTAACTCCGTAGCTTTGAAGTGTGGGCATGTTGGTGGACTTCCAGTTCCACTTAAGCTCTATCCATGTATACATGGTGACCTGTGAATATTCGCAGCAATTGTTCTCCAAACAGATGTACCTCATTATGCCAACTATTGTGGAGTCCTGTATTGTAACATTTTCGTTTCACTCGTGCTTTACTCGTGTTTTTTATGGGTTTCTTTTATTAATAATTGGTTTTAATCCTGTAATTTTGTAATTGAAAATGGGGTTTTAATTTTATTCATATTATTATTGTTCTACATCACATTTTTATCTGGTAGGGGACTACAAAGCCCAATGTAAAATCTCTAGGGAAAAACAAAATTTCTCATAATGTTGAGTTCAATAGTTAATATTGGCTAGTGGCTAGTGGCTAGTGGCTAGCGCTCTGGTGCTTGGTGCCATGGATGTTAGTAGTGGTTCGGAATCCACTTTAAACCATATGTCCCGGTCTAATATGATCGTAGAGCATTGAAGAGCTAGTGTTACTCGCATCTGTAGCATATCTCTAAGCTCCTGCGTATGTCATTATGATAACTGTATAAGTACTTGCCAGCTATATAAAAAAGATAGTTTGTATTGGGTTCATTTTTGTCTCCCGGAAGACATTATCTTCTCTCATTACACAGTGGGCAGTTCGTGTTATATGTAAGGTCTACTGATGTTCCACCCATGATGACTACTGATGTTCCCACCTATTGATGTTCCATGTTTTTGAACAATGTATGGTTAAAATAGATTAGTTGTTGTCGATAGCGTTGCCCATTGACAGTGCCATCCAGTTTTAACTGCTCATGGTACACGAGTGCACCTTGTCTTCATTGTCGAAATCGCCACTTCTGAGCGTTTACACCAATCTTCATGGATAGTTTTAGATGCTGCATGTTTGCCGTAGGCCTCTTCAAGATAACTTGTTGTTAGCCTGTTGTTGTTAAAATGTGTTTTCAATATTCTAAATATCAGTAACTCATCTTACAATTAAAGAATATTTTGAAGGAATTAATGTTTTGTATATAGAGATGCAGATTAATAAATTACATGGTTAGCAATATTTCAACTATATTACTATGTCATATAAAACATTTTATATATATTTTTAAGAACTCCCCATAAATCGATTCCATCTTCAATCTAAAAAGAAAGAAATAATGTAATTAACGTGCATGTCAGTCACCTATCTTCGCCGTAAAATACAAAAACCAATATGCCACCACAAAAATTATTTTTATTTTTATCTCAACTAACTGAGCACGTATTCCTGATAAAATGTTCTAAACATCGGTAGCTCAGTTATAGTGCTTTTAATGGCAGACTTTTTTTTAGACAGAAATTATGATGACTTTTCCACTACTATAAATGTACAAAGAACTGATTCGTATATGAACAGCAAATGGAGGCAGAGCTGGAGCAAGAAAAGAAAGAAAGGGAGAAAGTATGAAAGGAAGGAACGAAAGAACCTCGAAAAAGTCATCGATCAAAGTCAGAGAACGTTTGGCATCGTTTGTCAAGACTCGGTAATTTCGAGCAGAAAAGATAAATCGGTCAGCATTCTTAATGACAATAATTTTGTCGCCATGGCCATTAAATAATTTACTTCGGTGATCTTGCCTTTTTTTTAAAGTTCAAACAGAAAGGCACGTTTGTGTTGAACAACTGCCAAAAACATTTAGAGAAGAAAAAAAGAGTAATGTTTTATCTAATTTGTGGAAATTGTGTCAAAATCAATTCCGAATGATATTTGTATGATAATAGTCTCTATGTCTGAAACAGATTTGCCACTTAAATTGTTATTTGATTTATTTTTGACATTGTTCACCCAAGCAATCTCTCAATTCTGTGTTAATTGAAAAGTTGAGTTTAGATTTTTAAGAAATAAAAAATAAAATAATTTGATTAGTTCATAACTTCTCAGTTAGAGCTGAATTCTTAATAAAGCACTTATTTAATTTCTGGCAAAAGTCGTCTTTTAGATTTATATACATAATCAAATATTTAATGTCCTTCATTAAACTGAATTCTCAGTCTCAAGTAGACAATTCAACTGCAAAAATATTTTGTTTTGCTTTTTATTTTATTTAATTTGTTATTCCAAGACAAATGTTTGTATTTAAAAGCATTATAAAATACTAATTTTATTGAGTGCATGAAATTAATTGAATATTTTTAAATAATCAATTTCTTATCTTAATACTTGATTTTAATTGAAAAAATCAATTTGATTTCTTTTTTTAGATTTATCTGCATAAAATAAATAATTAATACTCTGGATTAAGCTGAATTCTCAGTCTCAAATAGCCAATTCAACTGCAAAAGGTATTTTTTGCAACTCAAATTTTTATATTTAAAAGTGTTATAAAATAGTAATTTTATTAAAAGGAAGAAATTGATCGAATATTTTTAAATAAACGACTTCTTGTGTCGATACTTTATTTTAATTTTAAAAAAAATTTGATACATTATATATATATATATATATATATATGAGGGATATTTTACGTATTTCTTAATTAGGAGTATTTAAAGAAAGACTCAAAATACAAATTTTGTTAATTTTTAAAAAATTTTAATAATATATAAATATATATATATATACATATATATTAATTTTCATGTTCATTAAGGTTTTATAACTCAATATAACAATTTTGTCAAACAAAGCTTTCCATAAAAATTTCGATTTCCATTAGTTACAGTTTTCAATACCTTACTAATGTAATATCGGAAAGTGAAAATAATATGTTTCACCTTCATTTTAGGAGAATAAAACAGGAACTTCGTTCAGCATTAAAATCAACGTTGTTATTATTATTCGCAGTAAGTCTCGAAATATCTTGCAAATGTTTCCGTGAATACCGAAAGTTTAAATTTCTCGAATTTAATATTTTTCAAAGCGAGGTAAAACGCTATGGTAATATAACTGCGCTGCTGTATAATACTTAACTTAAAAATAACTATCTTTAATCCATAAATAGTTTCAACGTTACTATATCGAACATTTTTGTAATTGATTTTATGCTTGTGCTCACATCAAAATAGAGAGTACTTGTAACATGCACTTAAGAAGGGATTTAATTTCCATCACAGAATGTTTGAATTTGTTGCGAGAAGTCTAAATTTAGAACATGATATACATTTTATTCTTCGTCCTTTCTAATTGGTAAAATTTGCTCTCCAACGAATTATAATACAATATATAATAATTATTGTTTCATTATCTCGATAAGTAATCACTTTTATAATTATATGGTTTGAGTTTTAAAGTTGGATATTTAAAAACATGACAAAATGTTAGCCATAAAAGTGATTTTCAAAGAGATGTGTAACAGGAAAGCCATTCTTTTGAAGACAAAAGAAATCATGATGTCCTTCAGAAATTAATTAGCTTTCAAGACACCATTAATAATCATCCAATTAAAATATCACTAAACATCACTGGAATCGGGTGTAAATAATCAACATAAAATGTTTGAAATCCCCCTTAAATGATCGTATTAAACCCTATTAACTCTTTGAAGTACCGAAAGTAAAGGACTTCAAACTGAATGTCATGTAAAACTTGAGATATTTTCTAATTTCATACCACTCACAAGAGTCATGTCCTCGAGTACTGCAGGACATAGTGAACAAAACAGTTTGACGTGAGGCAATTAAATCTCTTTTGCCGAGAAATCAAGCATGTCGGTCGAATACATCGTTATAAGATAAAACGACAACTTTAATTATTATTTCATTCTTAATTGCGATAAGAAAATGCGAAAGATTTCATACGAATTCCAAAATCATTAAAAAAAGGAGAGAACAACCGTAACTTTTAATGCATTCAAAAAAGGGGGCACAACTGACAGTTGAGTCGTTGAATAATTCTCCAGAAATAAATGGGATAAAGTTGAGTGGGATCAGTTTCATCCATTTCCACACTTAACGAGGGGATTTAAGTTCTTACTGTTTGGATCGCATAATCATCAGTTAGAAATGAAACAATTATCATCCTAAGAACTGAAGATCTCAAACTATGCTTATATTTCCATCGTTATTATTTTTTGAAGAGTGGATGCTGGGATTTTCGAGATCGTTATATCTCTCGTGTGTTTCCCTCTGCGTTTTTTAATTCTTCAGGTACATTAGTTACTACTAATGAAGTAGGGAAATATTTTATTGGTTTTAATTTATTTTGTTGTTTTGAGATGTAGTTTGAAATTAAGTAATTGCAGATTTTATTTGATAATAAATTGGTAAAATTAAATTGTATTTTTTTACTGACGAATTAGATTGAATTTTTTATCAATGACGTAATTATTTGCATATAATAAATAAATTCAAGCATATTATTTTCGAATATGTTCCTTATTTGGCAATAATTGTTCTCTGTAAATATATATATATACATATATATATATATATAATCTCGCCACAAAAAAAACTCTCGAACTCAAATAGATCTATTCCAAACTCTCGAACTCAAATAGATCTATGCCACAATTAACAGAAATAAAATTATTGATATTTTATTAAAGAATCAACTAGTACTTCCACGAGTGTGAATTGATTCCGTACTAATTCTAAGCTGATTCTTTCCTTGATTATTATACAATATAATCATCTTTATATCGTTAAATATTTATATATATGGTGTTTACAAGAAGAAAGTTTGAAATTATATATTTTGTGGTAAAAGGCACTGTACTTTTTTTAAACTTCATATCAATAACAGAATCAAATAATTTTAAATTATCAAAAAGTAGCTAATAAAAAATGAGCAATTATCAAGTACATATTTTGATAATTGTTCATTTAAAGCAGTTTTGTACGAAAAATGTCAAAAAATGTATTAAAAAGTGTAGAAGTTTAACGACATATTCATAAAAAATAACATAACAACATAATTAACATTAACACATTAACATAATAACATAACAACATAACATAACAACTTTTCCCAGTGGATAAAGCATTGGGTTTCAAAACTAAGGAAGTTGAATTCTTCATGTAACTACAGTATAATTGTTATTATATAAATAGTAACTGTTGGACAACTGTAATTGTACAGCAACTGTTATACAACAATTATTATATAAATAGCGACTGTTATACAACTATTATTATATAAATAGCAACTGTTGTACAACTGTAACTGTATAGCAACTGTTATACAGCTGTTATTATATAATAACAACTGTTATTATTATTGAAGAAATGTTCGATGGAAGTATCTATTCGTTATTCAGTACTTAATTTCCATAAATTTGCCTAATAAAAAAAGTCTAATATGCACTTTTAATACTATGCATTAAAAAAACACCAGCACGGTTATCCTATAAACTGATACTTTCAGTACTTTACAAATAAGATTTCAAAGAATTAATGACATGGGTAATTTAAAGTCCTAAAATATATTTCATTTGAATATGTTAATATATCCTTCAGATCTAAGGTGCCTCATGTAAATAGAATTCGCTCAGAAGCATTCTCAACAATTCTCTCTCCCCATTCTTAACAAAATTCGCCCCACATACTATTACATACATTGTTCAGGCTGATTATTCTTTTATCCTACTGAGCGCTCTCCTGTAAATCTTCTGGCAGAAACTAGCCAAACCGAAGAAATGCTCAACGGAAGTATCTATTCCGGAAGCATGCCAAACAACCCTGATTAAGATAACACCATTAACTAATGAAAGCCGGCCTTATCTCTGGTGTCCGGCAGAAAGCGCCAAACTGCAGCGTTAACAGCAGATGGAGAGATCTTTTCATCCTCAGGATAGGAAGCAGACAGGCCTGGAGCACCAAACAAGACACTCTTTATTTCCCCTATCCTAATTCCTCTAACCCCCACTTGCAAACACCAAAGCCCCTCGATTCTCAAGATTCCTCTTCAGTAAACGAGGTGCATTGTGTTATTAGAGCTGAGAGGTTAACCCAGACTCGCCTGCAACCCTTCCCTCTCATCTGCCCGGACTCGTTGCTCAAGTTGCTTTGTGGCATTTCTGAGAGTAATTTGATACGCCTGATAGCGCCAGTGAAAAGGGGAGTTGATATTAAGCACACAGCGTGTCGTAGAAGTTGCAAAATTAAATGAGGGTGGTTGAATTTAAACCTGCGTTGCTTTAAACAGAAAAATCCCGTAATAAAACACTTGGTGAAGGGGTGTTGTATGGGTTTTGGAACAAAATTGGATTGTGTTTGTTAAAGTTGGATGTGGTGTAACTTGAGAGCATTGATGAAGTGTTGTAGAGGGTCCTAGATGGATGGAACAACAAAAGTTAAAATTACATATTGATTTAAATTAACTCACTTTTCAAATTAATTACGCAAATACTTGGGGAATAATTACTGGTTATGGTTCTACGGACAATGAATGATACCATTAGCACCACTGAAGAAGAGAATAATGTTTGTTTTGATTAAATAAATGGCTGACAATTAAACCAGTAATAATTTTTTGTTATTTGAAAATTAAAATACGAAGAGCAGAAGTCATAAACAACGAACAAATATGTAAATTACTATAAATCAGTGATTATAAATTGTATTATTGCAGATGTAATAAAATAATGATCAGACTGTACTTTAAATTTTCAAAACTATTGATAGTTATAAAAAACGAAGTATTAGATTAAAGAAAAATTAATTAATTTCACAACAAAAGATTCTCTTTAATACTCGTCTGCGAAGTTGTTTACTTAGGTCTAACTGATTGTATTTCATAATTATTATAAGTGTCAATTAATTAAGCATCAACATTTTTGGTATGAGAGATTGGTTTTGTTTGTCGCTCTATGGGCATTTCGTGCACATTTTGAGCTAATTAGACTGGGACCTACAGTTTAACGTAGATTCTGAAGCACTCACAAACATCCACCACTCACCACGGTTCTCAAGCACTCACCACGGTTCGAACCTGAAGCCTGTTGTACCAAAGGCCAGAGCGCTAGCCTATTGGCCATCCCTCTACTCGTATTACAGAAGCTTAAGAATATCTCAATTTGTTATAGTTAATTTTTTTAAACTTATAAAGCAAATATCAATTAATTTTTTCAGAAATTATAGCAGTTTTTAATATTTAGGTATTACGTTCTGTGAAATTAATTTCGTTTCTTTAAGTTTCTTTGCTTTTGTTATAGAATTAAGGCATAACCGTTTTTGGTGTTTTCTAAAATGATTTACTTACGTATTGCATCTATTACAGACGGTTAGATTGCATGTATTAGCTGTATGACGGAAGACACATCACAAATATCTGATGGCGATTTTATATTCCTAGATGACTCTACTGCTAATCTATCTTCTCGGATGTGCAATAGTTTGCCAATTAATAGTAGAAATTGTCAAATAAATTAATTCAAACGAAATACATTTTCGCTATTTAAAGTGGTAAAGGAAGACCCCAACTTACTGACCTCACATAACTACAATGAATTATCTAAAAGTTATTTATTGGGGAATGGGAAATACTTCCAGCTAATTTCCCAGAAATACTGTTTTACTGACCCTTTAGTGCTGATCTTCAAACTATTTCCAAATTAGTTGACCGGCACGTCGAATAGTTATCCCGCAGAATATGACCCAGTTATGCCAGGCTGCAGAAACTCAAACATACTTAATTAAAATTATTATTATTTATTAAACAATATTAATAATATTTTATCCCCAGTCACATTTTCTGTTAAATAGACGAACTGATGTTTTAAAATTCAAGTAAAAATTAAAACTTATAAAATGCCATACAAAATAATAAAACATCACAGAATTCATTGAATTAAAGTATTTATGAATATATCCATTCTCTTAAATTTATAACTCACTTTAATTTTTCGTAATTCCCATTAAATTCTATTTTTAACAAACATTCTAAAGGAAAAATAATTCATGAGAATATTTTTGAAATTTCGACTATTTCGATGTTAGTTTTGATACATTTTATTAGGAAAAAAAAGTTGAAAAGTGCAAAAGTGCAAAAGTATCAAGATAATATATCAAATATAGATGCAAAACACTGCCAACAATTAAAAATTGTGTTTTGACGAATCGAAAAGAAAAAATTATTGTGAATAAATATTTAATAAAGAAAATTAGAAAGTTAAATATAAATAACCCTATATAACATATTTGAAAGAATCAAGAATATATTTAAAAATATTATAACCCCAAAAACTTTAAAAATCGAACGATTAACTTTAACGTAAGCAATTAACTTAAATTTAATCAATTTTTACCAATTTACTTTAAATTAAAGAAAATTTCTGATTCCAGCCACCAGATGGCACCCTATAACAGAGAAAGTTTTATATTTAGTTAAAAAGGAACTAATGAAGATATATTCGTAATTGTAGGTATTTTATGTTACACAAAGTTAGAGGATAATAACTAAAAAGAAAAAAATTAGATCGTTAAGTGTTATTAGTTTTTAAATTACATTGTAATACAGTACATACATACATATTGTTATCAATTATATTCTTATTAAAAAGTCAAGAAGTAGCATTAAATCCTTTCTTTATTCTACATAAATATGAAAAGCTTGTCAATTTACAAATTGATTTTGCATTTACATCGTAACCAATTATCCTAAATTCTATCTTTTCTTCTTTTATTGATATTCATCGACAGAAAGTAAAAGAAGACAATTATTTTCACTTATTTCATGATAAAATTATTTTTACTGCTATTTACATTTATGCTTATCCAACACTCGTAGAAAAATCTCACAAAATAAGAAAGAAAAAGCATCAAGAAGAGAAAAATAGCTAAGTCAAATAGAAAGTTCCCTTAGCTATATTAAGGATGGTTGCGATTTTTCTGTGGGTAAAAATTCCTATCATTTTTCTGGAGAAGGATTGCATGTCGCCCTTGGCTAAATAAATTCCGTATAAACTGCTGTGCTGTAGTACAGGCACATTATAGAAGATCAGCGCTCCCCTTGAAGAAACACTGAATCTGTCACACTAATGATCGATAACTTCATTTCATTGTCTCAACCATTTAAAAACAACAATAACTTCTAAGTGTCACACAGAAAATAGAAAAGAATTCATATTATTCAGGAGACGACCTCTATCAAGAAAAATATCTGTAAAGTAGTCATATCTCATTCTTTTATAACGAACTGACAGTATAAATAAAATAGACAAAACGAATTAACGTTTTTAAAACCGAATACAAATATTAAAACTTAATAAAATACAATACAAAATAACAAAACATCAATGATATGATTTATTAAGTTAATTTTAATGCTTGGATTATTAAAAATAAATGAATAACCTTTTTAAATACATTTTTAAATTAACACGTGATGAAAACTATTTAGTACATACCTTATTGACAACTTTTCTAAACAATATAAATGTCTTTTCTTTATTTCCATATGTTTAAAGTAAATATTTTTAAGATGAATCAATATAAGCTTTAAGCTTATTGATTCAGATTATTAATTACCAATTGATTCAGATTACAGCATTATTAATAATATTACAAATTATTTTACTGGGTTCCAAACCTCACAAGACATCTATCTCATTAATAAATATTGGATAACTACAGGTATTAAAAATTATTCATAGTATAATAAATCTTTGACTAATAAACAAATAAGTTTAACCACAACAAATTAATGATAAATTCATTTTTTTTACTCTCCAAATTTTAGTTCAAAGCCTTAATTTTACTAAATAAAAAAATATATAATTGAAATACTAACATCATGTTTTTATTTCTCTACATTAATGATTATTTAAAAGCAAGTACTATTATATTCTTAATAAATAATAAAAAATTTGACGAAAATTCTTCATTTATTTTCTTGCTTTTTACACATTGCTTTGTGTCATTTTTATTAAAGTGGGATAAATATTTATCACAATTTAATTACAACGTTTTAAAATGCCTGACCTGTACTCAACTTATTAACTTATTAATTCAGTTAACTTATTTAAAACTCTTGTTTATTAAAGTTAACTTATTTAGGTTTAAATCCATTGGTGGTGTAAATGACAGTCGCGGTTTCAAAACTCAGTAAACTCATTGTTGATTGTAACAAGATATTTAAAGTATCGATATTAATGCTATCTGGCGGAAGTTTTCTGGGTTTTCTCTCGCTCGGTACGCAAATACGGGCCAGTTACCTTTAAAAAGTCATCCCGGAATTTAATATCCTACCTGAATTTATCCACCAAATGCCAGAAAAGAAGGAAAATTACGATGAGCACGTTGAAGACATGCAGTCCATCGAAAGCCATATAAAGAAGAAATGAAGACAATGTGGCATCAGTGGAAAACGAGGCCTACCACAGATTATCACAAAAAATTAAATAACTATACTTTCTAAATTAGTTCCTCCTTGAATGACTCTTATCATTTAATGTCATAATTGTGTATTTATATTGGATATATTTTTGTCCACTATATAAAATAAAGTCATGTAGAAATTCCAGCAATAATATTTGAATATTTACGCTTTCGAAGATATTGTTGCATTGTTATCCTAATTAAACAAATTATACTTATTAGCATCTTTTCTTTAAATCAACTGCATACTATGTGTTCAGTTCAATAACTTCAATTGATAAACCAAATGTAATCTACACAAAATAATTACAAAAACCAATTATATGCAAAACAAACATAGACAATGCCAAAAAGACAATAAAAACAGAGACAATGCCAGAATTTGAACTTATCTTGTCTCGCTGCTATGTATATACTCGTTGCAATTTTAATCTAAACCCTTATGAATTAATATGAGGAATTAATTTTCTCGTGAATTCATTAAGATTGTTTATAAAAGCTGAGTATCGCAATAAATGGTTAGGTAAATATTGCCGAAAAGTGATGTTAGAAATATAATTAAGTTAGCAGAATCTTATACCAGGGATAAATATTAATTTCTTCTTTCTTGTGATAATAAAAGAGAAATTCCCCAACTACTTTCTTTTTCTACTAGTTTTTTTTTTCTTCTACGGTTTAAATAAAGCATGTATAATTCTCCACCAAGCAATAAAAGTGTGCAGACGCGTATAAAAAAGAAAAACTCATTTGTGCTTAATGTATGCAGGCAATTTTTTTAGTTTAATTTTTATATTTTCCACCAATTTTTTTTCTCTCCCTCTTTCCGTCCTATTTCCGCTGATATAACGAGATTACCCGAACGGTGGTTGCGGAAGGGTTTTCTTCTACTTCCGAGCTTCAGACAGAAACGCATAGTAAGCGGGATTGATATTATTCATGACACTCTCTCGATCCAGAAAAGTTATGCATTTTAATCGGAATTTTTTATGGCTCTTTACACATCGCCGGTCCACTTTTTTTAATACAAATATAAACCTCGCAAAGCGAGCACAGACTTAATCTTATAAGCTACTTGCAGGTTTTTTTTAGTTATTTTTATTTCCCGGTACAATGCATTCTCCACCCAGAAAAGAAAAGAGATGCAATTAAAGATGTTTTTGTCTATTTAATCTTGGAATTTATTGTTTAATGTAAATGTCTGGTACTATGGTTACTCAAATACTTTGTGGAACCATATCGCTTATATATACATTAGAGACATATCGCTTATTATATATACATTAGAGATTTATAGTCATATTTATAGTCATGTACATTATAAATCTGTGAGAGTTTCTGTAGCTTTAACTCCGTAGTTTTAAGCGGCCTGTTGGCCCACTGTCCAGCTCTCTGATCTTTGGTACCACAGGCTTTAAGTTCGAATCTTGTCAGTGGCAGGGATGTTTGTTAAGGGCTTTTAATACACATTAAATTATAAGTTCCGGTCTAAATAGCCCGAATTGTGTAAAAAATTATCGTAGAGCTACAAATCAAACCAAGCCGTTATTTTGAAGTTTGTACATGTTGGTGGACTTCCAGTTCAACTTAAACTCCATCCTTGTATACCAGCCAGAGCTTCGAGCATCGGCTGCACATGTTCTCCAGGCAGATGCGTCTCATTATTCATGGAAAAGCAAAGTAGGCGGATACGTTTTCCAGTTATTGAGGAATCCTGCATTATAACATTTTCATTTTACTCATGCTTATGTTAGTTACAAGTACCATGGTATATTTTTTATACAATATGATTCATTTTAATACTGCAATTTTGTAACTGAAAAGGAGTTTTTAATTTTTTTATATTTTATTATAATTATTCTACCTCACTTTTATAACTCGGCCTGACGGCCAATTGGCCAGCTCTCTGGCCATTGGTACCCCACAGGCTTGGTATCCACAGTCTTCATGTACCATCAAACAAAATTTAGTAATTATACATTCTAGATTAGATATTAATAGTTTTAGCTATATCTTCCTTCAATAATTCATATCATTGAATGTTGAATCTAATGTAATATTTGTGTATTTATATTGAATTTCTTTTTCCAGTAAACAAAATAAAATCATGTAGATATTCCAGCAATAATACTTGAATATTTATGCCTTCCAAGATTTTGTCGCATTGTTATCCTAATTAAAACTATACTTATTAGCATATTTTCTTTATATCCACTTCATACTACGTGTTCAGTTCAATAACTTCAATTGATAAACCAAATGCAATCTGCACAAAATAATTACAAAAACCAATTATATGCAGCAACAAACATAGGCAGTGCCAAAAAGACAATATCAACAGAGACAATGTCAGAATTTAAACTTATCTTATTTCGCTACTTCGTATACTCGTCGAAATTTTAATCTAAACCCTTATGAATTAATATAAGGAATTAATTTTCTCATGAATACATTCTGGTTAAAAATTAAGTTTGTTTATGAAAGCTGAATATCGGTAAATACTGCCGAATCGGCAAATACTGCTTAGGTAAATACTGCCGAAAAGTGATGTTGGAAATATAATTAAGTTAGCAGAATCTATACCAGGGATAAATATTAATTTCATCTTCCTTACGATATTAAAAGAGAAATTTCCCAACTACTTTCATTTTTCTATTATTTTTTTTTCTAGGGTTTTAATAAAGCATGTATAATTCTCCACCAAGCAATAAAAGTGTGCAGACGTTTAAAAAAACGAAAAACTCAATGGTACTTCATATATTCAGGCAATTTTTTTTAGTTTAATTTTCATATTTTCCACCCATTATTTTTGCTGTCTCTTTCCGTCGTATTTCCGCGGATATAACGAGATTACCCGAACGGTGGTTGTGGAAGGATTTTCTTCTACTTCCGAGCTTCAGGCAAAAAACGCATAGTAAGTGGGATTTATATTATTCATGACACTCTCTCGATCCAGAAAAGTTATGCATTTTAATCGGAATTTTTTATAGCTCTTTACACATCGTCGGTCCACTTTTTTTAATACAAATATAATCATCGCAAAGCGAGCACAGACTTAATCTTATGAGCTACTCGCAATTTTTTTTAGTTAGTTTTATTTCCCGGGACAGTGCATTTTAAATTTCCATCCATCCAGGAAAAGAGACGTAATTAAAGATGCTATTGTCTATTTAATCTTGGAATTTCTTGCTTATTGTAAATGGTTACCATGGTTACTTTTTGTAAACATATCGCTTATATATATATATATATATATATAAATACAGATTAGAAATTTATTGTCATATAGACTATAAAACTGTCAGGCTTTCTGTATCTTTAATTGCGTAGTTTTACAATATGTACATGTTGGTGGACTTTCACTTAAGTTCCCTCCATGTATACATGCGTGAACCGTGAACATCGACTGCAAATGTTCTCCGAACTGATGTGATTGATTATACACAAAAAAGCAAGGTATCGGAAATGTCTGCCAGCTATTGGGGAATCTTGTATTGTAACATTTTCGTTTCACTTTTGCTTTTATTAGTTTCTTTAATTAAAATTCGTTGTAATCCTGTAATTTTGTAATTGAAAAGGTAGTTTTAATTTTATTATTGCTATTATTAATATTATTCTACATTTTTATCTGGTAGGGAACTACAAAGCCCAATGTAAAATCTCACGGGCAAAACAAAATTCTCGGTGCTCGGTGCCATGGATGTTTGTAGTGATTCGGAATCCACTTTAAACCATAGCTCCCGGTATAATATGATCGTAGAGTGTTGAGGGGATAGTGTTACTCGCATCCATAACATATCTCCAAACTCCTGCGTATGGCATAAAGATAACTGTATATCTACATTACAGTACAGATCTAATACTGCTGCACAATTTATTTTTAAACAGTGCATTTTTTTGTAATGTAGCTGTACAGCTGCATTACAAAAAAAAATAGTTTGTATTGCGTTAATTTTTGTTTTCCCGGAATACATCTTCTCTCATTATAAGAGAGTGAGGTGTGATACAAAGAAAAGAAATACCTCTTGGGCAAATCGAAATTTGGCGTAGTGTTCATTTTTGATCATGCTTTAAAAGATTTATAACCTTCGGAAGACGACCGGAAACTCGTTGGGTAATGGCGTTAATTTTTATCCTCCCAGATGGCACTGTCTTCTCTCATCACGCGTCGGTGGGCTGTTCGTGTTATACACAAAACCCCCAGATGTTCCACCGCTCCATTTCTAACTAGTAGGGGGTTACATAACCTAGATACAAGTTTGAAGTGAGAAGAACTGTTGTGTGGGATGGAACCAGAATACTTTCACCAGGCGATCTCCTCCTCAGAGTTTCCTCGGCTATATATATATATCCTGGCGGTGGCATGGGTGTTTGTTAGTGGCTCGGAATCCACTATAAGCTTCGTGTGCACAAAATTATCGTAGAGCGATATATCATACCATACATACCTCTGTAAACAATAACTGCAACGTATGATTCCAATGAATTTAAACCTGAGATTTTCTACAAACTAGCTGATCTAATAAACACTGGTTTTCCGGTCTTAAACATAAGATGTTTGGATTAAACAAAAAATGAATTAAATTAATTTTTATTCATATTCTTAGCCTTTGAAATTCAGATAAAATTTAATATCAAAATTCTTTTAATTAATTTTTATTTCCCTATACCTGATTTATATTTGTTTTCATACAAATTGTATTAAGGAAAATTCGTTTCTGTATTTTTATTAATAAGGAATCAACTGATTGTTTACAATTACTTATTACATCATTAAAATGAAATATCATTAAATATCACATTGCCATGTCGTATAAAACAATACATACTGCTTAAGAACTCCCCACAAATCGATTCCATCTTCAATACAAAAAAGCAAGAAATAATGTAATTAACGTGCATGTCAGTCCCCTATCTTCGTCGTGAAATACAAAACAACAATATGCCACCAGAAAAATGTTTTTTTTTTATGTCAACTAACTGAGCACGTATTCCTGCTGAAATGTTCTAAACATCGGTAGCTCACTGTATAATGCTTTTAATGACCGTCTGCCCTCCTGCCTACCAGAGATCTAGAAACGAAATTATGATGACTTTTCCACTACTATAACAGTGTGGAGAGAACTGGATCGTATATGAACAGTAAATGGAGGCAGAGCCGGAGCAAGAAAATAACGAAAGGGAGAAAGTATGAAACGAAGGAACGAAAGAACCTCAAAAAGTCATCGATAAAAGTCACAGAACGTTTGGCATCGTTTGTCAAGACTCAGTAATTTCGAGCAGAAAAGATAAATCTCTCAGCATTCTTAATGACAATAATTTTGTCGCCATGGCCAACTGAGTAAATAATTTACTCCGGTGATCTTGCCTCTTTTTTTAAAGTTCAAACAGGAAGGCACGTTTGTGTTGAACAATTACCAAAACCATTTAGGGTAAAAAAAAATGCTTTATCTAATTTGTGGAAATTGTGTCAAAATCAATTCCGAATGATATTTGTATGATAAAAGCCTTTAAGTCATAAAAAGATTTGCCATTTAAATTGTTATTTGTTTAATTTTTGACATTGTTCACCAAAACAATCTCTTAATTCTGTGTTAATTGAAAAGTTGAGCTTAGATTTTTAAGAAACAAAAAGTAAAATAATTTGATTAATTCATAGCTTCTGAGTTAAAGCTGAATTCTTAATAAAGCACTTATTTAATTTCTGGAAAAAGTCTTTTTTTAGATTTACCGGTATAAAATAAATAATTAATACTGTGGATTAAGCTGAATTCTCGGTCTCAAATAGCCAATTCAACTGCAAAAGATATTTTTTGCAACTCAAATTTTTATATTTAAAAGTGTTATAAAATAGTAATTTTATTAAAAGGAAGAAATTGATCGAATATTTTCAAATAAACGACTTCTTGTATCGATACTTAATTTTAATTAAAAAAAACAATTTGATGCATTATATATATATATATATATGTAGATTTCTCTACCAGTCTAGTAAATTTTTAACGACAGAGGGAGGCAATCTAGGGGTGTATTTCAAAGCGAAAATAAAGAAAAGTTGGTTTTCTCTCAACAACACATATTTTAATACAGAGATATCCCGTTACATCCAATATTTACATTCCAATTCATCATTCCACCATTTTCTAGCGCTGCTTCACGCAGCGCGTTGCATTTTCGCCATCTCTCCGCGTTTCTCTCTCGCGCGCAACTACGGGGTTTCTTCCCTTCTTCCAGGGCCAGAGTTCGTCCAATACTGTCGCTACATGGCAAACAAATCCTACATATATTAATTTTCATGTCTGTCAACGTTTTATAACTCAATATAACAATTTTGTGAATCCCTTACTAATGTAATATCGGAAAGTGAAAATAATGTGTTTCACCTTCATTTTAGGAGAATAAAACAGGAACTTCATTCACCCTTAAAATCAACGTTGCTATTATTATTAGCAGTAAGTCTCGAAATAACTTGTAAATGTTTCCGTGAATAGCGAAAGTTTAAATTTCTCGAAATTAATATTTTTAAAAGCTAGTAAAATCGAAGCGTGCTGTTAAGGTAAGATTTTTCGCCTGCTGTATAATACTTAACTTGAAAATAACTATCTTTAATCCATAAATAGTTTCAATGTTACTATATCGAACATTTTTGTAATTGATTTTATGCTTGTGCTAACATCAAAATAGAGAGTGCTTGTAATATACACTTAAGAAGGGATTACATTTCCATAACAGAATGGTTGAATTTGTTGCGAGAAGTCTGAATTTAAAACATGATATGCATTTTATTCTTCATCCCTTCTAATTGGTAAAATTTGCTCTTCCTGCCGATTATAATACTACAAATAATAGTTTTTGATTCAGCATCCCGATAAGTAATCTCTTTTATAATTATATGGTTTGAATTTTAAAACTGTACACTTAAAAATTTTACAAAATGTTGACAGTAGGAGTGATTTTCAAAGAGATGTGTAACAGGAAAGACATTCTTTGGAAAATAAAAGAAATCATGATGTCCTTCCAAAATTAATTAGCTTTCAAGACACAATTAAAAATCATCCAATTAAAGTATGATTACAAATCGCTCTAATTGGTTGTAAATAATCAATATACAAGGTGTGAAATTCACCTTAAGTGATCGTATTAAACCATATCAACTCGTTAATGTACCGAAAGTAAAGGATTTCAAACTGAAAGTCACGAAAAACTCGAGATATTTTCTAATTTTATACCACGGACAAGAGTCGTCCTCGAGTACTGCAGGACATGGTGAACCAAACAGTTTGACGTGAGGCAATTAAACCTCTTTTGCTGAGAAATGAAGCATGTCGGTCGAATACATCGTTAGGAAATAAAACGACAACTTTAATTATTATTTCATTCTTAATTGCGATAAGAAAATGCGAAAGATTTCCTACGAATTCCAAAATGATTAAAAAAAGGAGAGAACGGTCGTAACTTTTAATGCATTAAATAAAGGAGAATTGGCGTGACACAACAGACAGTCGAGTCGTTGAATAATTCTCCAGAAATAAATGGGATAGAGTTGAGTGGGATCACTTTCATCCGTTTCCACACTTAACGAGGGGATTTAAGTTCTTGCTGTTTGGAACGCATAATCATCAGTTAGAAATGAATCAATTATGATCCTAAGAACTGAAGATCTCAAACTATGCTTAAATTTCCATCTTTATTATTTTTTGAAGAGGAAAAGTTGGGATTTTCGAGATCGTTATACCTCTCGTTTATTTCCCCATGGCATTTTTTAAATGTACAGGTGCATTAGTTATTACTAATGAAGAAGGGAAATATTTTATGAGTTTCAATTTATTTTCTTGCATCGACATGTAGGTCGGAATTAAATAATTACGGATTTTATTTGATAATAAATCGGTAAAATTTAATTGTATTTTCTTATTGATGAAATAGATTGAATAGTTTTTATTAACGATGTAATTATTCGTATACAATAATTAAATTCCATCATATTATTGTCGAAAATTTTATTTATTTTGCGGAAATTGGTGTCTGTGAAAATATATATATACACACACACATCTATACATCACACACATACTAATAGTGCAACATCGGTCAAATTTATGCACGTGTCTTTTGAAGGTTAGGGCTAACTAAAAATCATATGAATTTAATACTAGTAACGCCATCTATGTATCAGCCTACGACCTTTTCAGCCCATCTGTTATATATATAAATGTATGTACATATAGTATGGATAGATAGATATGGAATAATTATGGAATTACATTATATATAATGTACATACACACACACACACAAGCATATATATATATATATATATATATATATGTTATATGTTGTTGTTGTTATCCCTCATGGAAGGAGGGAAGAAGGCAGCGGCTTCTATTTTTGATCCAGCACTCGTAGGTAGAAGTCTGACTTCCGCTACGGGGAGCTGAAGAAGGAGGACTTTTAGGGTGAACTACCTTGGATTTGAGTATAATAGTATGGGAGAAAATCCGAAACTTTTTTTAAATTTGAAAACTGAGTTTTTTTTTAATCTCGAGATTTATTCATGCCGTATCTGAATTTTCTATGAAAGGAAATTTCACAGTAAATAATTGTTGTATTTTATCCCACTTAATAGATCTAGATCAATTCCGAAATCCATGGGGTCTCATGGAAGGAGGGGGGGACGGCAGATTCTGTTGTGATGGAGTACTCGTGGTAGAAGTTATGTGGATCTGTGACTCTGAAGAAGGAAGGCGGCGGTTTCGGGAGGACTTTTAGTGGGAACTACCCCATATTTGTGTTATCTTATAGGAGAAAACCCTGAAAATTCTCACCAAATAGACCGACTAAAGTGGTAAAATACTGTACATCACAAATTCCATCGATTCTCCTTGTTTTTTAAAACAGTGTTTACAACAAAGCCGCCAGTGATTAATGCTCACCAGCGTCGAACTTTGCCACTAAGCCACGAATCACGAATAATTGTATAGTTTGGTCGAATCTGGAATTGTATAGACTGTCGAGACTGGAATAATTGTGGAAGTATATATTATATACTTTCATGGTTATTCCATTATTTTTTTAAATTATGTTTACATTTTTAGTCACAATCGGTTTGAACGCTATACCTTCAATATCAAGTGGGTGTATATTTTCACAAAAATCACATTCTATTCGTGGCACCTTAAATTATCATAAAGTAACAGCAAATACATTTAAATGATAAATAGAAAATTTATGGTAGAAAGAAAAAAAAATAGGAAATAAAATACATTTTAGGATCTTCAGAGGAGCAATGTATAAATTCAGAAACATATTTGAAAGCAGGTTTATTGAAAAGTTAATGAGCATTTGATGTTCCATTTGAATAGAATAAATAAAATTTAAAAATTAACAAAACTATTATTTTTATTTAATTTTATATTATTGAAAATATTATGAGGTAATTTAAATTTTTACTTACTCACTTCGATTCGAACCTTTTAATGATGTTTTTCTACATTTTTAATCTTCCCCCAATACAAGAATCATTAAAACTTTTAATTACCCATCATCATAAATATGGTTTTTAAGTTTCATACAAACTATTTAAATTATTCTTAATCATGAAAATCATGTAACTGTTAAAATAGTATGCATATATGTATATATAATTATTGTTAGTATTATTATATTCAATATCGCCCAAATCAAGAATCATAAATATCATGCAACTGTAAAATTATTATATATATATACTTTAAAAATAAGGTTTCAAAGTATTAATGTCGTGAGTAACTTATAGTCAGAAAATATATTTAATTTGAATATGTTAATATATCCTTCAGATCAAAACTGCCTCATTTAAATAGTAATCATGTAAATCCTCATCATCTTGCAATATACCGTCAAAGTAGACCTCGATCAAAAGCATATCCATATCCTTACATAAATTCGCTCTAATACTATGGCATACATTGATCAGGATGCATTCCAAAAACTCGCTCAACTGAAGAAATGTTCTATCGCAGTATCTATTCTTTATTCAGTTCTTAATTTTCTAAAAAATAATTTTCTTTCAAGTGTTACTTTCAAGCCTTTAAAAATAGGATTTCAAAGAATTAATGTCGTAGATCACTTGAAGTCCCAAATTATATTGTATTTGAATATGTTAATATATCCTTCAGTTCTAAGGTACCTCATGTAAATAAAGTTCGCTCAAAAGCATAAAGATATTCTTAACAAAATTCGCCCCACATGCTAGGACATACATTGTTCAGGCTGATTATTCTTTTATCCTACTGAGCGGTCTCCTGTAAATCTTCTGGCAGAAACCAGCCAAACCGAAGAAATGCTCAAAGGAAATATCTATTCCGGAAGCATGCCAAACAACCCTGATTAAGGTAACACCATTAACTAATGAAAGGCGGCCTTATCTCTGGTGTCCGGTAGCAAGCGCCAAACTGCAGCGTTAACAGCAGATGGAGAGAGAGAAACCTTTTCATCCCCAGGATAAGAAGCAGTCATGCCCGGAGCGCCAAACAAGACACTGTTTCCTTCCCCTACCCTAATTCCCCCCACCTCCCCCAACAAACACCAAAGCCCTTCGATTCTCAAGATTCCTCTTCCGTAAACGAGGTGCATTGTGTTATTAGAGCTAAGAGGTTAACCCAGACTCGCCTGCAACCCTTCCCTTTCGTCTGTGCTCTAAGTTGCTTTGTGGCAGTTCTGAGTGCAATTTGATACGCCTGAGAGCGCCAGTGAAAAGGGGGAGTTGATATTAAGCACACAGCGTGTCGTAGAAGTTGCAAAATTAAATGAGGGTGGTTGAATTTAAACCTGTGTAGCGTTAAACAGAGAAGTCCCCTAATAAAACACTTGGCGAAGGGGTGTTGTGTGGCTTTTGGAACAAAATTAGATTGTGTTTGTTAAGGTTGGATGTGTTGTTGTAACTTGGGAGCATTGATGAGGTGTTGTAGAGGGACCTAGATGGATGGAGCGTCAAAAGTTAAAATTACATATTGATTTAAATTAATTCACTTTTAAAATTAATTACGCAATTACTTGGGAAATAATTACTGGTTATAGCGCTATCTGCAATGAATGATATTATAACCTCAGTTGAGAAATCGTGAATAATGTTTGTTTGGATTAAATAAATGGCTGACAGTTAAACCAATAATAAATTTCTATTACTTAAAAATTAAAGTACGAAGATTTGCGAAGACAACGAACAAAAATATAAAATACTATAAATCAGTGATTATAAAATGCATTATTGCTAATGCTACAGTCATAAAATAATGATCAGAACGTAGTAATGTTACCAAAACAAATTGATAGTTATCAAAATAATTAAATTTTAGATAGAAACAATTTAATCAATTTCATAACAAAAGATTCTTTCTAAAAGTCAACTGATTGTAATTCATAATTACTGTCAGTTGCAATTTAGTAAGTATCAGCATTATTGGTATTAGAAATTGATTTGGTTTGCCACTCTACGATCATTTTGTGCACACTTTAGTTAGTAGTTTTACGCGGATTACGAACTACTCACAGACATCCATTCCACCGTCACGATTCGAACCTGAACCACCAAAGACCAGAGAGCTAGCCAATTGGCCCTCAGGCCGCTGGTATTGGAGAAGATTACGAATATCTCAATTTGTTACGGTTAATTTTTTTAACTTATAAAACTAATATCAATTATTTTTTTCGGAACTACAGCAATTTTTAATATTTACATATTAATGTGTAATTAATTTCATTTCTGGAAGTTTCTTTGCTTTTTATCTTATGCAATTAAGGGATGATCGGTATTTTCAGCTTTCTATACGGATACACATTGATTGACATCCATCAATAAAAAGTAAAAAAAGACAATTATTTCTACTGCTTTCACATTGAAATTATTCTTACTACTGCTTACACTTATGCTTATCGAATATTGGTGAAAAAACTTCAGACAAAGAAAGAAAAAACATCAAGAAGAGGAGAAATAGCTAAGTCAAACAAAAAGTTCCCTTAACTACATTAAGGACGGTAGAGATTTTTTTGTTTCTAAAAATTTCTATCATTTTTCTGGAGAAGGGTTGCATGTCCCACTTGGCTAAACAAATTCCTTATAAACTGTTGTGCTGCAGTATAGGCGCATTGTAGAAGATCAGAGTTCCTCTTGAGGAACACTGAATCTGTCATACTGATCTGTCATCTGATTTCTGATCGATAAACTGATTTCAATGTCTCCGCCATTTAAAAACAACAAGAACTATAAAGAAAATACAGAAAATAGAAAAGGATTCATATTATTCAGGAGATAACCTATATTAAGAAAAGTAAAAGTAAAATAGTCATATCTCATTATTTTGGAAAGAATTGACCTTATAAATAAAATAGACGAATCTTTTTAAAGCTTTAAATATAATATATTGATTCAGATTAACAATAATATTACGTATTAATAATATTGCAATGATTTTACAAAGCTACTAATCTCACAAAACATATCATTCATAAGCAAATTGTAATTGATATATACAGGTATTGTAAAATATTTATAGTATACATAAATCTTTGACTACTAAGTAGATAAGCTTAATAATAAATAAGTAATCATAAAAAAATTCGATTCATTGGAGAAATTTTTAAATTAAAGCCTCAGTCTTCCTAAATAAAGTAAAAAATCAAAATTGAAACCCTACACATCTTTACATTAAAAATATTTAAAAGAAAGTAATATGTTATTCATAATAAATAATCCAATATTAATAAAAATTAGTCGAAAATTCTTCATTCGTTTTCTTGTTTTTCACAACTTGCTTTGTGTTGTTTTTATAAAAGTGTGATAAATATTTACCATAATTCGACTACAACGTTATAAAATGCCAGACCTGTACTTAATGGTAATTTACTTAGGTTTGAATCCTTTGGTGGCGTAAATACCAGTCAAGGTTTCAAAACAAGTAGACTCATTGTCGATTATAAAAGGTGTTTAAAGTATCGATGTCCACGCTGCCTGGTGGAATTTTCTGGTTTTTCTCCCGCCATTTACACAAATATGGGTATGTTACCCTTAAAATGACTTCCCGGAATTCAATAACCTCCCTTTATTTATACATCGAATGTCAGAAAATAAGGAAACACGACGAGGATAATGAGACTTTGAAGACACGGAGTCTGTCGAAAGCCAGATATTGAAGAAAATGAAGACAATGTCAGACAATGCAACATCCGTGGAAAACGAGGCCTACCAAATATTATCAAACAAAATTAAATAACTATACTTTCTAGATTAATTATTAATAGTTTAAGCTATTTCTTCCTTGAATAATTAATATCATTGAATGTTGAATCTAATGTAATAATTCTGTATATATATTGAATTTCGTTTCCCCAGTATACAAAATAATGTCATATAGAGATTCCAGCAATAATATTTTAATATTTACCCTTTCGAAGATTTTGTTGCACTGTTATCCTAACTAAACAAATTACTAGTATACTTATTAGCATCTTTTCCTTAAATCAATTGCATACTACATGTTCAGTTCAATAATTTCATTTGATAAACCAAATGTATTCTGCACAAAATAATTACAGAAACCAGTTACATGCAGAAACAAACAAAGACAATGTCAAAAAGATAATATCAATAAGGACAATGTCAGAGTTTGAACTTATCTTGTTTCGCTACTATGTACTATACTCATAGAAATTTTAATCTAAACCCTTATGAATTAATATGAGGAATTAATTTTCTCTTCAATTCATTAAGATGAAAGCTGGGTATCGTAATAAATGCTTAGGTAAATACTGCTGAAAAGTGATGTTGGAAGTATAATTAAGTTAGCAGAATCTGTACCAGGGATAAATATTAATTTCTTCTTCGTTACCATAATAAAAGAGAAATCCAACAACTACTTCCTTTTTTCAACTAGCTTTTTTTTCTATGCTTTAAATAAAGCACGTATAATTCTCCACCAAGCAATAAAAGTGTGCAGACGCGTAAAAAAAACGAAAAACTCAATGGTGCTTAATGTATGCAGGCATTTTTTTTATTTTAATTTTTATATTTTCCACCAATTTTTTTTTTTTTTGCTCCCTCTTTCCGTCCTATTTCCGCGGATATAACGAGATTACCCGAACGGTGGTTGCGGAAGGATTTTCTCAGACTTCCGGGCTTTAGGCAGAAAACGCATAGTAAGTGGGATTGATATTATTCATGACACTCTCTCGATCCAGAAAAGTTATGCATTTTAATCGGAATTTTTTTATGGCACTTTACACATCGTCGGTCCACTTTTTTTACTACAAATATAATCCTCGCAAAGCGAGCACAGACTTAATCTTATAAGCTACTCGCAATTTTTTTTAGTTAGTTTTATTTCCCGGGACAGTGGATTTTAAATCTCCATCCAGAGAGGAAAGAGACGCAATTAAAGATGTTATTGTCTATTTAATGTTGGACTTTCTTTCTTAATGTAGATGTCTGGTACTTACAGTTACACAAATACTTTCCGTAACCATGTCGCTTATATATATATATGATTATATATATATATATATAATCATATAGACTATAAAACTGGGTGACTTTCTGTAGCTTTAACTCCGTAGATTTAAGTGGCCTGCCGGCCCATTGTCTAGCGCTCTGGTCTTTGATACTACAAGATTCAGGTTCGAATTTCGGCAGTGGCAGGGATGTTTGTTAGGGGTTTGGTTTCACATTAAACTGTAGGTCTCGGTCTAATTAGCTCAAAGTGTGGAAAAAAGGAATGTAAATCGACGAAACAAAATAAGCCGGGTTTTTTTTTAAAGTGTGTGCATGTTGGTGGAATACAGTTCCATTTAAACTTCATTCCTATATACATGAATACAAGTATCCGTGTTTAGGATAAATGGATACACATGGATACATGGCTATACATGGAAACACGTATCCGTGTATTTACATGGATACATCCATCCGTGACATGTGAAATCAATTGCGAATGTTGTCCAAATAGATATGTCTCATTATGCGCGAAAAAAGCGAGATATATTTTTGTGATGCTATATGTGTTGGTATTGTGACTGATTATTGTTGACAGATGTGTAGACTATTAAAATAGACAACTTTTGATATGTAAGTTCACTTACATGTATCTTTAGCACCATTTATTTGTGAAATCCAGAACGGTAGTTGAAGGAAAAAGGTATACGGAGTAGAAAAATATATGAAAGTATATGGAATATATTTGATAAAATATACATGAAAAAATTTATGTTTCTGAAAAATAAAATATATAGAAGAGTATATCCCAAAAGTATATGGAGTGGTTTTTGATAAAATATACATAAAAAAAATTTATGTTTGGGACTTTAAAAACTTCATTTCAAAAGTTCATTTCATATGGACTACTTGTATATTCAGTTATTTTATTATCGATCTGTATTTCGACTGCGGTGTTTGTACTATATGATTCTTTATGCAAAAATGTGTTTTCAATGTTCTAAACATCAGTAATTCCTATTACAAAAAAAAATTATTTTGAAAGAAACCAGTTCTATTTGCATATTCTGATACAGATTAATAAATTACATGGTCAACAACATTTCATTTGTATTCCCATGTCATATAAAACTTTACATAGTGCTTAAGAACTTCCCATCAATCGATTCCATCTTCAATATAAAAAGCAGAAAATAATGTAATTAAGGTGCATGTCAGTCACCTATCTTCGCCGTGAAATACAAAAACCAGTATGCCACCAGAAAAATATTTTTATTTTTATCTCAACTACCTGAGCACATATTCCAGCTAAAATTTTCTAAACATCGGAAGCTCAGTGTATAGTGCTTTTAATGGCACACTGCCCTCCTCTCTACCAGAGCTCTAGAAACGAAATTATGATGACTTTCCCACTATTATAACAATGTTGAGGGAAGTGGATCGTATATGAACAGAAAATGGAGGCAGAACCGGAGAAAGAAAAGAAAGAAAGGGAGAAAGTATGAAAGGCAGGAACGAAAGAACCTCGAAAAAGTCATCGATCAAAGTCACAGAACGTTTGGCATCGTTTGTCAAGACTCGGTAATTTCGAGCAGAAAAGATAAATCGGTCAGCATTCTTAATGACAATAATTTTGTCGCCATGGCCAACTCATTAAATAATTTACTTCGGCGTTGTCGCCTTTTTTTTAAAGTTCAAACAAGAATTCACGTTTGTGTTGAACAACTGCCAAAAACATTTAGAGACGAAAAAAAGAGTAATGTTTTATCTAATTTGTGGAAATTGTGTCAAAATCAATTCCGAATGATATTTGTATGATAATAGTCTCTATGTCTGAAACAGATTTGCCACTTAAATTGTTATTTGATTTATTTTTGACATTGTTCACCCAAGCAATCTCTCAATTCTGTGTTAATTGAAAAGTTGAGTTTAGATTTTTAAGAAATAAAAAATAAAATAATTTGATTAGTTCATAACTTCTCAGTTAGAGCTGAATTCTTAATAAAGCACTTATTTAATTTCTGGCAAAAGTCTTCTTTTAGATTTATCTACATAATCAAATATTTAATGTCCTTTATTAAACTGAATTCTCAGTCTCAAGTAGACAATTCAACTGCACAAATATTTTGTTTTGCTTTTTATTTTATTTAATTTGTTATTCCAAAACAAATGTTTGTATTTAAAAGTATTATAAAATACTAATTTTATTGAGTGCATGAAATGAATTGAATATTTTTAAATAATCAATTTCTTATCTTAATACTTGCTTTTAATTGAAAAAATCAATTTGATTTCTTTTTTTAGATTTATCTGCATAAAATAAATAATTAATACTCTGGATTAAGCTGAATTCTCAATCTCAAATAGCCAATTCAACTGCAAAAGATATTTTTTGCAACTCAAATTTTTATATTTAAAAGTGTTATAAAATAGTAATTTTATTTAAAGGAAGAAATTGATCGAATCTTTTTAAATAAACGACTTGTTGTATTGATACTTAATTTTAATTTTAAAAAAAAACAATTTGATACATTATATATATATATATATGAGGGATATTTTACGTATTTCTTAATTAGGAGTATTTAAAGAAAGACTCAAAATACAAATTTTGTTAATTTTTAAAAATTTTTAATAATATATAAATATATATATATATACATATATATTAATTTTCATGTTTGTTAAGGTTTTATAACTCAATATAACAATTTTGTCAAACAAAGCTTTCCATAAAAATTTCGATTTCCATTAGTTACAGTTTTCAATCCCTTACTAATGTAATATCGGAAAGTGAAAATAATATGTTTCACCTTCATTTTAGGAGAATAAAACAGGAACTTCGTTCAGCATTAAAATCAACGTTGTTATTATTATTCGCAGTAAGTCTCGAAATATCTTGTAAATGTTTCCGTGAATACCGAAAGTTTAAATTTCTCGAATTTAATATTTTTGAAAGCGAGGTAAAACGCTATGGTAAGATAGCTCCACTGCTGTAAAATACTTAACTTGATAATAACTATCTTTAATCCATAAATAGTTCCAACGTTACTATATCGAACATTTTTGTAATTGATTTTATACTTGTGCTAACATCAAAATAGAGAGTGCTTGTGATATACACTTAAGAAGGGATTACATTTCCATCACAGAATGTTTTAATTTGTTGCAAGAAGTCTAAATTTAGAACATGATATACATTTTATTCTTCGTCCTTTCTAATTGGTAAAATTTGCTCTTCCTGCCGATTATAATACCACTAATAATAGTTTTTGATTCAGCATCTCTATAAGTAATCACTTTTTTAATTATATGGTTAGAGTTTTAAAATAGTATACTTAAACGCTTTATAAATTGTTGGATGTAGGAGTGATTTTCAAAGAGATGTGAAGCAGGAAAGCCATACTTTGGAAGACAAAAGAAATTATGATGCGTTCTTCAAAAATTAATTAGCTTTCAAGACACAATTAAAGATCATCCAAATAAAGTATAATTAAACATCACTGCAATCGGGTGTAAATAATCAACATAAAATGGGTGAAATAACCCTTAAGTGATCATATTAAACCCGATTAACTCAGTTGAAGTACCGAAGGTAAAGGATTTCAAACTGAAAGTCCCGAAGAACTCGACATATTTTCTAATTTTATACCACGCACAAGAGTCATGTCCTCGAGTACTGCAGGACATGGTGAACGAAACAGTTTGACGTGAGGCAATTAAGCCTCTTTTGCCGAGAAATCAAGCATGTCGGTCGAATACATCGTTAGGAAATAAAACGACAACTTTAATTATTATTTCATTCTTAATTGCGATAAGAAAATGCGAAAGATTTCCAACGAATTCCAAAATCATTAAGAAAAGGAGAGAACAGTCGTAACTTTTAATGCATTAAATAAAGGGAGAATTCGCCTAACACAACAGACAGTCAAGTCGTTGAATAATTCTGCAGAAATAAATGGGATAAAGTTGAGTGGGATCAGTTTCATCCGTTTCCCCATTTAACGAGGGGATTTAAGTTCTTACTGTTTGGAACGTATAATCATCAGTTAGAAATGAAACAATTATGATCCTAAGAACTGAAGATCTCAAACTGTGCTTATATTTCCATCGTTATTATTTTTTGAAGAATGGAAATTGAGATTTTCGAGATCGTTATATCTGTCCCCGTGGCGTTTTTTAAATGTTCAGGTACATTAGTTATTGCTAATGAAGTAGCGAAATATTTTATGAGTTTCAATTTATTTCGTTGAATTGAGATGTAGTTCGGAATTAAATAATTGATGATTTTATTTGATAATAAATCAGTAAATTGAAATTGCATTTATTTATTGACGAAATAGATTGAATTGTTTTTATTAACGATATAATTATTCGTATGCGATAATTAAATTGCAACATATTAATATCGAAACTGTTATTTATTTTACGAAAATTGTTCTTTGTGAATATAAAATGGAAGAATTATGGAATTGCATTATATATAATATATGTTGTTGTTGTTATCCGTCATGGAAGGAAGAAAGAAGGGTGTAGCTTCTGGTTTTTGATCTAGCATATATAGGTAGAAGTCTGACTTCGGCTGCGGGTCACTGAAGAAGAAGGATATTGCCGGACCCCGGATTTTCGTATAGTAGGGGAGGAAACGAGAAACTTTTATGAATTTGAAAACTGATTCACTTTTTAATCTTGAGGTTTATTCAATGTGTGTGTGAATTTTCTATGAATGGAATTTTTACAGTAAATAGTAGTTTTATTCCACTTTGTAGGCAGAAACACCTAGATCAAGTCCAAGAGCACGTGTGATCTCATGTTATTAGGGTGAGGGGCGGGTTGATTCTGCTTTGATGGAGTACCCGTGGTAGAAGTGACACGGCTCTGCAATGCCGAAGAAGGAGAGCAGTGCCTTCTGGGAGGAATTTTAGTGGTAATTCCTATAGATTTGTGTTCTCTTATGATAACGCAAAATATATTATGGGTTTCAAAACTAAGGAAGCTGGATTTTTCATGTAACTATATTATAACAACTGTTATTATATAATTAGTAACTGCTGAACTGCAACAACTGTAACTGCATAACAACAGTTATACAACTGTATACAACTGCTATTATATAATAACAACTGTTATTTTATTATTGAAGTAATGTTCGATGAATGTATCTATTCGTTATTCAGTTCTTAATTTCCATAATTCTGCCTGATAAAAAAAAGTCTAATATGCAATTTTAATACTATGCATTAGAAAAGCACCAAAACGGTTATCTTATAAACTGACGCTTTCAGTACTTTAAAAATAAGATTTCTAACAATTAATGTTTTGGGTAACTTAAAGTCACAAAATATATTTCCTTTGAATATGTTAATATATCCTTCGGATCTATAGTACCTTATGTAAATAATCCGGCGAAGTAGAGTTAGCTCAAAAGCATATCCATATTCTTAACAAAATTCAGCCCCACATACTATGACATACATTGTTCAGGCTGATTATTCCTTTATCCTATTGAATGTTCTCCTGTAAATCTTCTGGCAGAAACCAGCCAAACCGAAGAAATGCTCAGTGGAAGTATCTATTCCGGAAGCATGCCAAACAACCCTGATTTAGGTAACCCCATTAACTAATGAAAGCCGGCCTTATCTCTGGTGTCCGGCAGAAAACGCCAAACTGCAGCGTTAACAGCAGATGGAGAGATCTTTTCATCCTCAGGATAGGAAGCAGACATGCCTGGAGCGCCAAACAAGATACTCTTTCCTTCCCCTACCCTAATTTCCCACCCCCTACCCCCAATCAAAGCCCCCCGATTCTCAAGATTCCTCTTCCGTAAACGAGGTGCATTGGGTTATTAGAGCTGACAGGTTAACCCAGACTCGCCTGCAACCCTTCCCTTTCGTCTGCCCGGACTCGTTGCTCTGTGTTGCTTTGTGGCATTTCTGAGTACAATTTGATACGCCTGAGAGCGCCAGTGAAAAGGGGGGGTGGATATTAAGCACACAGCGTGTCGTAGAAGTTGCATAATTAAATGAGGGTGGTTAAATTTAAACCTGTGTTGCGTTAAACAGAGAAATCCCGTAATAAAACACTTGGCGAAGGGGTGTTGTATGGCTTTTGGAACAAAATTAGATTGTATTTGTTAAGGTTGGATGCGTTGTAACTTGGGAGCATTGATGAGGACGTTGTAGAGGGACGTAGATGGATTGAGCGTCAAAAGTTAAAATTGCACGATGGTTTAAATTAATTTCAGTTTAAAATTAATTATATAGTTATAACTCTACAAACAACGGGTGATACTATAGCAGCACTCGAGAAATCATCAATAATGTTTGCTTTGATTTAATAAACGGCTGGCAATTAAACCTGTAATAAATTTGTGTTACTTAAAAATTAAAATACGAAGTACAAAAATCAGAACAACGAATCAAAATATAAAATACTATAAATCAATGATTACAAATTGTATTACAGCAAATACTACAATATAAATTTTGTTCCAATTGTATTATTGCAAATGCTACAGTAAAAATTGTATTATTGCAAATACTACAGTACAAATTGTATTCTGAATGTATTAATGCAATGCTATTGCAATAAAATAATAGTCAGAGCGTAATAATGTTTTCTAAACAGAAATTGATTTTAAAAAAACACAATTTTAGATAGAAAAAATTTAATCAATTTCACAACAAAATGCTCCGCAGAGCTGTTTATTTAATTCTAACTGATTGTAATTCATAATTATTATCAATTGTAATTATCAGCTTTATTGATATTACAGAAGATTAAGAATATATAAAGTTCTTATGGTTGGTTTTCTTTTTCTTTTTAACTTACAAAGCAAATATCAATTGGTTTTTTTCGAAATTATAGCAGTTTTTAATATGTAGGTATTACATTTTGTGTAATTAATTTTGTTTATGAAATTTCTTTACTTTTGTTCTTATACAATTAAGGGATAGCCATTTTTCTGAGCACTTGAGTACTTTATCTATTACAGACGGTTAGGTGCATCTATTAGCTCTGTGACGGAAGACATTACATTACAAAAATCGGAAGCAATTTTATATTCCCAGAAGACTCTGCTACTGATTTATCTTCTGCAATCTGCAATAGTTTGTCATTTAGTAATAGAAACTGTCAAATAAATTAATTCGAACGAAATACATTTTCGCTACTTAAAATTGTAAAGCAAGACCCCTGTCTCACTGACATCACATAACTTCAATCAATTATCTAAAAGTTACTTATTGAGCAAAGAAGAATACTCAGGGCTAGCTAATTTCCTAGAAATACTGTTTTACTGACCCTTAGTGCTGATCTTCAAACTATTTCCAAATTAGGTGACCAGCAGCACAACAATTACTTACCCCGGCACAATATGACCCAATGTTGATTGGCTGTAGAATATCAAAATTTCTTAATTAAAATTATTATTATTTATTAAATAATATTAATAATATTTTATCGCTTTTTTACTAAATAAATAAATTGGCTTTCTTAAAATCAAATAAAATTTAAAACTTACTAAAATGCCATACAAATTAAAACATCAACGGAATTGTTGGAATTAAATTATTCATGAATATATTCGTCCTCTTAAATTTATAACTCACTTTATTTATTTTTTTATATTTTCCATTAAATTCTATTTTTAACAAATATTGTAAAGAGAAAATAATTCACGAGAATTTTTTCGAGATTTGGACTATTTCGACTTTAGTTTTGGTGCATTTTATTACGGAAAAAAAAAAGCGAAAAGCGAAAAGAAATCAAAAGAAAATAAGAGTCCTAGAGGCAAAAACACTGCTAACTACTAAAAATTGTGAAAAATTGTATATTTAAAAATAATATTATTTTATTAAGTTATTGAATATTTGGACGATTAACTTTATTTTAAACAATTAATTTAAATTTCAATAATTTTTATCAAGTTACTTTAAATTTAAGAAAAATTCTGATTCAAGCCACCAGATGGCATCCGATGGCAAAAAAAAATGTTTTTCTGTTTTGTTAAAAAAGAACTAACGGGGATGTTTTCTAGGTTTTTGGACAGACACAAGGGTAAAGGATAACAACTTAAAAGAAAAGAAATTAGATCTCTAAGTGTTACAGTTTTTAAATTACATTGTAAGACCGTAAATATTTACATTCTGTTTGTAACCGGTTATTTTCCAATTAAAAAGTGAAAAGGAATCCTTTAATTATTTATTTTACATCCAAATATAAAAAGTTTACCAACTAATTCCCAAATTGATTTTGCATTTACACCCAAAACAATTATCCAAAGTTCTATCTTTTCTTCTTTTATTGACCTCCATTAATAAAAAGTAAACTACTACTTACATTTGTGATATCCAACACTGGTAGAAAAACCTCAGACAGAGAAAAAAACTAAGTCAAATAAAAAATAGCTAAGTCAAACAAAAAGTTCACTAAGCTATATTAAGGATAGTAGAAATTTTTCTGTTTCTGAAAACTCCTATCATTTTTCTGGCGAAGGATACCATGTCACCCTTGGCTAAATAAATTCCTTATAAACTGTTATGTTGCAGTATAGGCACATTATAGAAAATCGGCGTTCCCCTTGAGGAACACTGAATCTGTCACACTAATGATCAGAAACTCATCTCAATGTCTTCGTCATTTAAAAACAACAAGAACTTCTAAGAGTCATACAGAAAATAGAAAATTGTTCATATTTTTCAGGAGACACTCTCTATACAGAAAAGTAAAAGTAAAATAGTCATATCGCATTCTTTTGTAAGGAACTGAACTTATAAATAAAATAGACGAATAGACCTTCTTAAAACCGAATAAAAACTAAAATACCGTGCAAAATAACACAACATCAATGATATGATTGGCTAAGTTAATTTTGAATGCTTGGATTATTAAAAATAGTTTGTATATATTTTTAAAAAAATAAATTTTTAAATTAACACATTATGAAAAAATATTTACATACTGTATAGACATCTTTTCTAAGCAATATAAACGTCTTTTCTTCATTTCCATATGTTTAAAATAAATATTTTTAAGATGAATCCATAACATCTTTAAGCTTAAGCTTTTATTGATCCAGATTACTAATTATCAAATATTCAGATTACAGCATTATTAATAATATTGCAAACTATTTTACTGAACTCCTAATCTCACAAGACATCTCATTGATAAATAAATTATAGTGGATAATTAAAGGTATTAAAAAATATTCATAGTATAATAAATCTTTGACTAATAAGCAAATAAGTTTAACTATAATTAATTAATGATAAAAAAAAATTCATTTCTTTTTTACTCACTTTTATCCAAAAATTTTTAGTTTAAAGTCTTAATCTTACTAAATAATTAAAAAATATTAACTATAAAAATGTATGACTTACTTAAATTAAAAAATTAAAATTGAAACACTAACATCGTGTTTTTATTTCTCTATATTAAAAATATTTTAAAACAAGTACTATTATATTCCTAATAAATATTGCGATATTAATAAAATTTTGACCAAAATTCTTCAATTATTTACTTGTTTTTTTACACATTGCTTTGTGACATTTTTATTAAAGTGTGATAAATATTTATCATAATTCAACTACAACGTTATAAAAGGCCTGACCTGTACATCAACTTATTAACTTATTAACTTGTAACTTATTTAGGTTTTAATCCATTGGTGGTGTGAATTGGTGTGGTTTCAAAACGAGTAAACTCATTATCGATTGTAGCAAGATGTAATCGGTGCTACCTGGTGGAAATTTTCTGGATTTTTCCTCTTTCGGCACGCACATATGGGTATGTTACCCTTAAAAAGTCCTCCCGGAATTCAATATACTCATTTTATACTTCCATCTAATGCCAGAAAATAAGGAAAGGATAATGAGTACATTAAGAGCTCGAAGACATATAGTCTTTCGAAGGCCAGATAATGAAGGACAATGCCAGACATTGTAGCATCAGTGGAAAACGAGTCCTATGAAAGATTATCAAACAAAATTAAATAAGTATATTTTCTAGGTTACAATTTTAGATATTTCTTCCTTGAATAACTTATATCCTTAAATGTTTAATCCAATGTAATTATTATGTATTTATATCATCATCATCATCGTCGTCGTCGTCGTCGTCAATAGCACAACAGCCCAGAGTTAGCGAAGGCTTTCCTTTGAAGAGATTTTCCTGAATTCCTCTGGGTAACAATGGTCCTTCAATTCTTAACATTTAGTAGAGCAAATTCTTTTCCAACTGCGTCTATACATCACAACCTGGGTCGTTCTCTTCCTCTTTGTCCTTGTGGTTTAAATCATTCATTCTAAATATGTGAGCAATCCTGTTTAATCTATTGATCTTAATAAATTTTAGAATTTCTGGGTTTTTATAGCATTTATAAATTTCTGTGTTGTACCCGTCTTCTATTACAATCGCCTTCCCTAACACCCCCAGTAAATGTATTTATACCTGATTTATTTTCCCCAGTATATAAAATAAATTCATGTAGATATTCCAGCAATAATATTTGGATATTTACGCTTTCGAAGATTTTGTTGCATTGTTATCCTAACTAAACAAATTATACTTATTAGAATCTTTCTCCTTAAATTATGCAAAGTTCAGTAACTTCATTTTATAAAACAGATAAATATAAAACCAGTACATCCGGCACAAAATAATTACAAAAACCAATTATATGCAGCAACAAACACAGACAATGCCAAAAAGACAATATCAACAGAGACAATGTCAAAATTTAAACTTATCTTGTTTCGCTACTTTGTATACTCGTCGACATTTTAATCTAAATTCTTATGAATTAAAATGAAGAATTAATTTTTTCGTGAATTCATTAAGATTGTTTATAAAAGCTGAGTATCGCAAATAAATGGTTAGGTAAATATTGTCGAAAAGTGATGTTAGTAACATAATTAAGTTATCAGAAGCTATACCAGGGATAAATATTAATTTCTTCTTCCTTACGATAATAAAAGAGAAATTTCCCAACTACTCTCTTTTCCTACTAGTTTTTTTCTTTTTATGCTTTAAATAAAACATGTATAATTCTCCACCAAGCACTAAAAATGTGCAGACACGGAAAAAAACGAAAAACTCATTTGTGCTTAATGTATGCAAGCAATTGTTTTAGTTTAATTTTTATATTTTCCACCCATTATTTTTGCTGTCTCTTTCCGTCCTATCTCCGCGGATATCACGAGATTATCCGAACGGTGGTTGCGGAAGGATTTTCTCATACTTCCGAGCTCCAGGCAGAAAACGCATAGTAAGTGGGATTCATATTATTCATGACACTCTCTCGATCCAGAAAAGTTATGCATTTTAATCGGAATTTTTTTATACCTCTTTATACATCGTCGGTCCACTTTTTTTAATACAAATATAATCCTCGCAAAGCGGGCACAGACTTAATCTTATAAGCTACTTGCAGTTTTTTTTAGTTACTTATCTTTCTCGTGACAGTACATTTTAAATCTCCATCCAGAAAGGAAAAGAGATGCAATTAAAGATGTTATTGTCTTTTTAATCTTGTAATACCTTGCTTATTGTAAATGTCAGGTACCATGGTTACTCAAATACATTGTGTAAACATATCGCTTTTATTTATATATATATATATATATATATACATATTAGAAATTTATAGTCATATATACTATAAATCTGTTAGGCTTTCTATAGCTTTAACTGCGCAGTTTTGTAATATGCGCATGTGGACTTTACTTCCACTTAAGTTCCATCTATGTACCCATGAGTGAACTGTAAACATCGACTGCAAATGTTCACCGAACTGATGTGATTAATTATGCACAAAAAAGCAAGGTATCGGAAATGTCTGCCAGCTATTATGGAATCTTGTATTGTAACATTGTCGTTTCACTTTTGCTTTTATTAGTTCCTTTAATTATAATTCGTTGTAATCCTGTAATTTTGTAATTAAAAATGGGGTTTTAATTTTATCATTGCTATTATTAATATTATTCTACATTTTTATCTGGTAGGGGACTACAAAGCCCAATGTAAAATCTCATGGGAAAAACAAAATTTCTTGTAGTGTTGGGGTTAACAGTTAGTATTGGCTAGTGGCCTAGTGACTAGCGCTCTGGTCCATATTCCATCTGTAATTGTTTCGACCTATGAAGGTCGCACAGAGAATCGCTAGTTTCATGAGGTCTCATTATACATGACATCGAACATCTGCTATCAAATTTGAGTGACAGATTGTTCTCATTAGTACAAAGCACTAATTGCAAGTAATATAACTATCCACAACACTGCTTATCTGCTGTCAAATTTGAGTGATGGGTTGTTATTATGTACTTGTTAAAGAATATACATTCCTCGCTCCTGGAAGAGAAATGCCACAACTCTTTCCGTGGGAAAATTGCTACAACACCATCAACATATTTTTTTCCTTTTTATATGAACTGGACAACAATAATTGGACTGTACTAGTGCCTACAACAATTAGTAATCTGACGAAGAGCATTCAATAGGCAATATTTTAGCATCATAGTATAAGTATTACGAAGTAATTATTGTATACCTGTGAAACAGAATCAATTACCATAGTATACAAAATCAGACAAACCATATATATGATTATAAAATAAATCAATAAATCAAAATAAAATCACATATTTAAAAGTCAAATTTGTAAAAATATATTTTTCCTGCATACAATAAAGGTTTTTACAAGTTCCAATAACTGAAAGATTTTGTTTATTTAAAAGAATTGGTACTTTTTTTTTTTTTTTTTTTTTTTTTTTTTTTTTTTTTTTTTTTTGAAAAAAACATATGTAAAAAAAAACGAAATCAATACATTTTAAACTCAATCTCTTTTTTCAAATTTTCTCTTCTCCTTTTTAGGCCCAATCCATCCAATTTTCGTAAGCCCTCATAAAAAGTAAGAAAAATTCTTTAAAAAAAACTTATAATGCCAGAGAATTCTTTTTATTTCGATATGTATTTCAGTTTATTCAAGATGCTTTTGTCAAGGATATTGAATGGCAACCAGGCAATGAGTGAATACGCCTCTCCGAAAGTTGCATGCAAAAATATTCGTTGCATTACCATTCCTCGCCTCGATATTCAAATTCCATACAGGGCTTCGATTCCATTTCAGACCTAAGTCGCTTGAAGCACACACATTCGCTATGCAGAATGCACGTAAGCTGCAAGTTTTGGAAATATGCTACATTTTTTATGCTTATATGCATGTCATAAAATACTTTCAATTTCTCAGCCACCTTAACAGCTTATATCTTTATTTTTGAAGGTGGCTTGCTTTTTTTCTCCCCCTTTTATTTTAGTGACGTTTAAAATTTTATTTTAACCGGAGTGCATTCAAATTCAAATTCATATTTTTTTCGATTTCTTTCTTTAGTTTTACGCTGATATGCAACCGTAAAACTGAATTATGTACATGCATGCGTCTCTTTTCTTATTCAAAATAGATAAAAACGTAACTCCCTTACTAGATTAATGCGGAATAAAACCCTAAATAAATTGTGTTGCTGCATTGAAAAAAAAGTTATATGTCATGGATATAAATAGGAAAAATTCACTAAATGTTTTTAGTTTAATGCACAGCTCACCCTTCTTGACCTCTGGCACCATAACTTCTCATTAAGCATTACTTCAACTTGGGGTTGAAATGCAAGTCATGCCATGTATCGAATTTGAATATGTAAGCAAGGAATGTTAATAGCTCAATATAAACACACTTTACATAAATTGTAAAAAAAAGGGATGATTATATGAAATTATGTAAATATTATGAAAAAGAGTACTTATTTTTTAAGCAACAGATGTATGATGGGAATATTGGACTATTTATTATATTACAATCCATTTTTTAAGTAGAGTTATTGTAAGTAGTTTGAAATTCAAAAGTGATATTAGTTTAAAATTTTAATGGATTACGGATTCCTTACTATCACGAAGGATTGGTTTGGTTTGGTTTGTCGTTAAGGGTTGGATAGACTGTGTGGTGGTTAATGCCAAGTAATGGTTTGATTAAATTCATTTCGAACCCCGCAGTGTCATCAAAAGAGTTATGTGAGTCTTTTTATGGGAACATAATAGGATACACCACAGTAGTGTGTAGGACCACAGTAGAATACACCACAGTAGTGGATACGTTACAGCAATACGAAGCTTGGGCCTTCTTGTACGGCTTCTGAAATGTTGACACTATCCATAAGCCCCTACAAATCCGAAATGTGGAATTTTACAGCCTTTAAAATTAATGTGCTCATTTTAGCCATACCTCTTTTGATGACACTGAATAGGGTTCGAAATGAATTTCTTCAAACTACTTCACATCTGATGTGTTAACCATGAAGCAGTCCAACTCTTAATTTTCATGTGTTTCTTCCGTTATGATAATGAAGAATTCTTAATCCCTTAAAATTTTTAACTGATATCACTATCGAATTTCAAACTATCTACAATAACCCTACGTAGAAAAATGGGCTGCAATATAATAAATTTGTTAATATTCCAATCATACAGTTGTTGCTTAGAAAATAAGATATTCTTTTCTTTAAAGTATTCGTATTTTCAAATAAACGCAATTTTCTTAACTTTTTTATAATTTATGTGAAATGTGCTTATATCTATCTGCCAGTAGGCAGACGGCTTTGACCCACCATGGGGCTGTTGCGCCAATAAAGAAGCAGTGTTTATAACTGATGAATTTTTTACTTAAATGATTATAAGGCGTATGGTATCATGACCATTTCCCCCATTTTCTTTAAAGTCCTATGATTTAATTGAGTTATAGGTTTTATTTGACTATTCAGTGTTCTAAGATATGTTGAAACTTTAATAAGGAACAATTTTTATGGAAACTGAACGTTATGAAAGAAGATTGATTTTTGTAACACTTTTTAAGGGGAACTCATTCAAATTCAAGTTTTTATACAAAATAAACACGGAAAAAATAGAAATTTCTCAATCAGCCAGCCCAGATTATTGATTGATGAAGCTGTTATTGAAATTTACTTGCATGCCTTAAAGCAAATTAAACACTTACAAGTATCTGAATTTGTCAATATTGTTTTAAGAAATAATCCTCGTTAAAAAAGAAGTACTTTTTACTATTAATTGTGAATACTGAGCAATCCCAGACTAGCATGATTGTGCGATTGTTTTTTCACATCCAGAACCTCACATTCCCAATCATAACCCTGCATAGTGCTTGATGGATTGATAGATTAAATGGATCCTAGGAAAACTTTGAGTTAATCGTGTCCATATTCTTATTGTATGGAATTAAATGGAACCCAGGAAGACTTTGAGTTAATCGTGCCCATTTTCTTATTGTTATTGGATTAAATGGATCCCAGGAAGACTTTGAGTTAATCGTGCCCATTTTCTTAGTGTATGGGATGAAATGGTTCTCTGGAAGACCGTCAAAGTTAATCGTGCCCATTTTTTTATTGTATAGGATTAAATGATTCCCAGGAAGACATTCAAAGTTAATTGTGTCCATTTTCATATTGTATGGGATTAAATGGTTCCCAGGAAGAAATCCAAAGTTAATCTTGCCAATTTCCTTATTGTGTGGGATTAAATGGATCACAGAAAGACTTTCACACTAAATCGTGCCTAATTTCATATTGTATGTGATAAAATGGGATAACTCGAGAATTAAAGTTAACATGTTGACAATTTCGTCTTCAAATTTCATTTCAGACTAATTAAATGAGGTATCACAAAGAAAAATAGCTACAAACATTTATTGATGTTGTTTGTATCTTAACTTTTACACAAATTAAATGAATAAATTGCTTTCACGGAATGCAGAAAAATTCTGTTAAGATAAGTCAAATATTAATTATTGCTTTAGTACAGAAAATATTTTACACATACACTAAAAAATGCTACATGAAATTTAATTTATGAATATTTGTTTGCATACAAAACGTTTACTAGTACAAAATATATCACATTTTTCATTTTCTAGAGCATTGCTTTTAAACATTTAAGCACATTATCCATAAATATCAAGAAAAAAGGAATTTTTCCAAAAAAAACACCATTTTTTTTTTTTAAACCCCTCTGTGTGCGGTCCGTCTTTAAGTAAACTCTTGCGTAGAAAATATTTTTAATACTTTTAGTTTTGTAAGAAATAAAAGCAGGGTTTATAAATTCAGGCAAAACAAACCCATTATGTAAATCCATTGCGTAAGAAGTTGCGGCCTTTTTTCTAAAATCACAATAGTTGAAACAAAATAGAGAAATACAAAATGTATATTATATCTTAAAAGCATTGATTTAATAAAAAAACTTTTTATAGAAATATGGTCAACTGAATTTCAGACACACACTCAATTTCCGTTACTTAAAATACATTCATTTTTTTCATCATTATATGTTGTATCAGTCTAAGCTAAAGAAGTAAGTGCTTTTATCCGTATCGTTCTCTTAAGTGTTATTTACTTTAGAGGGATATACATTTTAATAAAATCTTTTATGCATATTTTTTACTCGATAGACCAAAATGTTTAGTTGGAAAAACATAAGTCATTGAATAATCATATAAAATGCAGCATCATGTCTTGTGTTCTAATGTGAAACCTGGAAACAACACCGATAAGAATGTATTTTTTAGGCATGATTTAACCAAAATTATGAATCGTAATGTAAAAAAATAGGAATAAAATAACATAATATAATAAAATAGAAATAAAATGATATAATATAATAAAATAGAAAATAATATAATATAATAAAATAGAAAATGATATATTATAATAAAATAAAAAATAGTATATTATAATAAAATAGAAAATAATATAAAATAATGAAATAGAACTCTCCAGGCAATGAATGGATTTCACAATTGCTACAGAGTCTCCGTGTTTCTGACAATAGTGACCTCGACATAAACCAGCAGCAGACTGAATCTGTCAACATTTGCAGTTAGCTGCATACATACTACTGCAGCAAAATTCTATAATGTATCAGAAAAAGCTAATGAAAGACAAATTTCGTCAAGTGTTTATAACTTTCATGGGAAATACATGCGTTTATGAAAGTATACTCTAATACCAAAGAGATAAAACAAAAAATAAAAATATATAATAATATTAAATATCAACTAGTAAAACTTCGATGTTGAACAAAGAACCTATCGTAAGTCATAAAACATGAAAAGAAAATTAGTTATTCTATGCAACGGCACTAATAGACAATTATATTAAAATTAGCAGGTGCTATTCTTTACTTTCAATATGAAACATATAGCATATACCATTTGAATTAAATTCTAGTCATTAGAATGAAATTCAGCAGAAGTGAGAAGTTAGAAGTCGAGATACAATTTGCATAATAACAAGGTATTAGGGCAATGATTTCACGTATTTAAAACTTTAAATTGAATATCAGAGAAATTATATTAATTCTACACCCCCAAAAAAATAACAGTAAAAATTTTCAGAATCTAATGAAATTTTATTTAATAATAGCGTAACTAAATTTTAGCTAGCCTTTAATAATGTTATGCATGCATTAAATGTTAATAAATGCTAGTTTTTAATAATGTTATTTATGCAAAATGGTTTAAAATATATTCATACACAAATGAGTTATTGGCATTTATATTAAAAATATTTATTTTGCTTTAAATTATTCGATTAGTTGTTACTCAACAGTATTTTAGAATATTATAATAATTCTTTTAGTTCAATGCATACATAATATATATATATATATATATATATATTTATATAAGAGGGAAATTTCACGTATTTTTTAATTAGAAGTATTTAAAATAAGACTCAAAATACACATTTTTATTAATTTTTACCGACTTTTTGTAATATATATATATATATTAATTTTCATGTTTGTTTATATTTTATAACTCAATAAAACAATTTTCTCAAACAAAAATATCAGAAAATTTTCATTTCCATTATTTAAAATTTCAAATCCCTTACTAACTTAATATCGGCAAATAAAAATAATATTTTCTCTTCATTTTAAGAGATGGAATAGGAATTTTTCTGCTTTCCAAAATTATTCAGCGTTGAAATCAACGTTTTATTACTATTAGCAGTAGGGCTCGAGAGGTCTTGTAAATGGTACCATAAATAGTGAAAGTTTAAATTTCTCCGAAATTAATATTTTTGAAAGCGAGGGAAACGAAACTTCCTTTTAAGGTAAGATTATTCGACTGCTGTATAATATATAACCTGAAAATATTCATCTTTAATCAGTAAGAGTTCCAACCTAACCTGATCTTATGTTCGAATATTCTTGGGATTAATTTTATACACGTGCTAACATCAAAATAGAGAGCGCTTGTAATATACACTTATGAAGGGATTTCAATTCCATCACAGAATAGTTGGAATTTTACATTTGGTGCATTTTATGGTATGCAGAATGGTACATTTTATTCTTCATTCTTTTCTAATTGCTAAAATTTGCTCTTCCTGTCGATTATAATACTACTAGTAATAGTTTTTGATTCGATAAAGAATCTCTTTTATAATTATATGTTTCAGTTTTAAAATTGTACACTTAAAAACCTTACAAAATGTTGGCTGTAGGAGGGATTTTCAAAGAAATGTGTAAAAGGAAAGCAATTCTTTGGAAGACAAAAGAAATCATGATGTCCTTCAAAAATTAATTAGTTTTCAAGACTCAATTAAAAATCATCCAATTAAAGTATCATTGAACGTCGCTCTAATCGGGTGTAAATAATCAACATAAAATGTGTGAAATCACCCTTAAGAGCCCGTATTAAACCCTATTAACTCAGTTGAAGTACCGAAAGTAAAGAACTTCAAACTGAAAGTCACGAAAAACTTGAGATATTTTCTAATTTTATACCACGCACAAGAGTCATGTCCTCGACAACTGCAGGACATGGTGAACGAAACAGTTTGACGTGAGGCAATTAAACCTCCTTTGCCGAGAAATCAAGCATGTCAGTCGAATACATCGTTAGGAAATAAAACTACAACTTTAATTATTATTTCATTCTCAATTGCGTTAAGAAAATGCGAAAGATTTCCAACGAATTCCAAAATCATTAAAAGAGAGAACAGTCGTAATTTTTAATGTATTAAATAACGAGGACGCAACAGACAGTTCAGTCGTTGAATAATTCTCCAGAAATAAATGGGATAAAGTTGAGGTTGATCAGTTTCAACCTTTTCCACACTTAACGAGGGGATTTAAGTTCTTACTGTTTGGAACGCATAATCATCAGTTAGAAATGAATCAATTATGATCCTAAGAACTGAAGATCTCAAACTATGCTTATATTTCCATCTTTATTATTTTTTGAAGAGGAAAAGTTGGGATTTTCGAGATCGTTATATATCTCGTGTGTTTCCCATATGCGTTTTTTAAGTATTAAGGTACATTAGTTATTGCTAATGAAGTAGGGAAATATTTTATGAGTTTCAATTTATTTTGTTGAATTGAGATTTAGTTCTAAATTAAGTAATTGCAGATTTTATATGATAATAAATCGGTAAAATTAAATTGTATTTTTTTATTGAAGAAATAAATTGAATAGTTTATATTAACGATGTAATTATCCGTATAAAATAAATAAATTGAAGTATATTAGTGTTGAAAATATTTTTTATTTGGTGAAAATTGCTATATGGCGATATATGGATATATATATATATATATGAAACAAATATGGAATCACATAATATATATATATACATAATATAGGCTTCTATAATTATTCCATCATTTTTCAAAATTATATCTACATTTTTTGTAACATAATCAGTTTTAAAGCTATGCTTTCTATATCTGGTGGATGTATACATTTTTACTGAAATCACATTGTATTCTTGCTACTATATTTTTTATTCACGCAATAGATGGAATAGTTTATATGAACGTTGCAATTCTCCGTACACAATAAATATATACTATATAGTAGGATATTTAAATTTGTGATGACACAATCCCTTTGAATGCTATACCTTCTATATCAGGTGATGTATGTATTTTTACTGAAATCAGTTTGCATTTTCAGCAAAACAAATTATCACATATAATTTACGGATACAAATAAAAATAAAGTAACAGCAAGTATATTAAAATAATAAATAAAAGTTTTAAAGATTACAATTAAAGGGTCATTGTAAGCCATTACTTTCAAGAATTTGTAAATCAAATATGCCATTTCCGAAATTTTAGAAATACATCCAACACAAAAGTAAATTCTTAACAAATCACTTCAACATTTAGAAAATTCTCAGCTCAAGTAATTTTTGAAGTTTTACGGACATTTTTCTGAGTTAAATGCAATATTTTCTTAATTTTCCATAATTCTGCCATTAAAAAAAAGATATAACGTGCAATTTTAATACTATCCATTAGAAAAACACAAACACGTTATCTTATATATTGCTACTTATAGCCCTTTAAAAATTAGATTTCAAAGAATTAATGTCATGGATGACATTAATATATCCTTCAGATCTAAAGTGCCTCAAGTAAATAATCCGCCACAGTAGAGTTCGCTCAAAAGCATATCCATATTCTTAACAAAATTCGCCCCACATACATTGTTCAGGCTGATTATTCTTTTATCCAACTGAGCATTCTCCTGTAAATCTTCTGGCAGAAGCTAAACTGAAGAAATATTCAATGAAAGTATCCATTCATTATTCATTTCTTAATTTTCCATAATTCTGCCCTATAAAAAGAAGGTCTAATCTGCAATTTTAATACTATCCATTAGAAAAGCACAAACACGGTCATCTTATAAACTGTTACTTTCAACACTTTACAAATAAGATTTCAAAGAATTAATGTCATGGATAACTTAAAGTCCCAAAATATGTTTCATTTGAACATGCTACTATATCCTTCAGATTTTAAGTACCTTATGTAAATAGAGTTTGGTCAAAAGCATATCCATATTCTTAACAAAATTAGCCCCACATACTAAGACATACATTGTTCAGGCTGATTATTCTTTTATCCCACTGAGCTGTTTCCTGCAAATATTCTGGCAGAAACTAACCAAAACGAAGAAAGGTTCAATGGAAGTATCTATTCCGGAAGCATGCCAAACAACCCTGATTGAGGTAACACCATTAACTAATGAAAGCCGGCCTTATCTCTGTTGTCCGGTAGAAAGCGCCAAACTGCAGCGTTAACAACAGAGGGAGAAAGAGTGAGATCTTTTCATTCTCAGGATAGGAAGCAGACATGCGTGAAGCGCGAAACAAGACACTCTTTCCTTCCCCTACCCTAATCCCCCCACCCTCTTCCCCCAACAAACACCAAAGCCCCTCGATTCTCAAGATTCCTTTTCCGTAAACGAGGTGCATTGGGTTATTAGAGCTGAGAAGTTAACCCAGACTCGCCTGCAACCCTTCCCTTTCGTCTGCCCGGACTCGTTGCTTTGAGTTGCTTTGTGGCATTTTCTGAATGCAATTTGATACGCCTGAAAACGCCAGTGAAAAGGGGGAGTGGATATTAAGCACACAGTGTGTCGTAGAAGTTGCAAAATTAAGTGAGGGTGATTTAAATTTAAACCTGTGTTGCGTTAAGCAGAAAAGTCCCGTAATAAAACACTTGGAGAAGGGGTGTTCTATGGCTTTTGGAACAAAATTAGATTGTGTTTGTTAAATTTGGATGTGGTGTAACTTGGGAGCATTAATGAGGTACTGTAGAGGGATACAGATGGATGGAGCGTCAAAAGTTACAATTACATATTAGTTTAAATTATTTCTCTCTTAAAAGTAATTAAATAATTGCTTGGAGAGTAATTACTGGTTATGGTTCTATATACAATGGATGATACTATAGCACCACTCAAGAAATTTAGAATAATGTTTGCTTTGATTTAATAAATGGTTGGCAATTAAACCAGTAATAAATTCGTGTTACTTGAAAATTAAGATACGAAGTACAGAAATCAGAACAACGAACCAAAATATAAAATACTATAAATCAGTGATAGTAAGTTGTATTATTGCAAATGCTCCAGTAATGAAATAATAATCAAAAAATAAGTTTCCAAAGAAGTTGAAATTTTTTTTAATTAAATTTTAGGGAAAAAAAATGTAATCCATTTCATAGCAAAATACTCTTTCTAAAAGTCCTATGCGGTGCTATTTACTTAAGTCTATTTTGATTGTAATTCATAATTATTATCAGTTGTAATTTAAAAAGTATCAGTAGTATTGGTATTAGAGAAAATTAAGAGATTAATGTGTTAAGCTTATTTTTTTTAATTATAAAGCAAATATCAAATAGTTTTTTTCAGAAATTATAGCAGTTTTTAATATTTAGGTTATACATTTTATGTATTTAATTACGTTTTTGGAATTTCTTTGCTTTTGTTCTTATACAATTACGAAATGGCAGTTTTTCTACGCTTTCTAGAAAAATTTACTTTCGTACTGCATCTATTATAGGCGGTTAGACTACATTTATTAGCTATGTTACGTAAGGCACATTACAAAAACTGAATGGCACTTTTACATTCCCAGAAGACTCTGCTGCTAATCTATTTCTGCAATAGTTTGACAATTTGTAGTAGAAACTGTCAAATAAATTAATTCGAATAAAATACATTTTCTCTACTTAAAGTTGTCACGGAAGGTCTCTTCTTACTGACCTCCCATAACTACAATCAATTATCTAAAAGTAACTTATTGGGGAATACCTAGAACTAGTTAATTTCCTAGAAGACCATATTGTTTTATTGACCCGTAGTGCTGATCTTTAAACTATTTCCAAATTAGGCAACAGGCGGTAGGTCGATTAGTTATCTCAACAGAATATGACCCGATAGTGCAAGGCTACAGAAAATCAAAATTCTTAATTAAATTTACTATTATTTATTAAATAATATTAATAATATTTTATCACCAGTCACATTTTCTTCTAAAGAAACAAACTAAAATTATTAAAATCAAATAAAAATTAAAACTTATTAAAATAGCATACAAAATAATAAAACATCACGGAATTCATGGATTAAAAGTATTCATGAATATATCTACCATCTTAAAGTTATAACTCACTTTTTTTCGTATATCCCATTAAATTCTAATTCTAACAAGCATTCTAAAAAAAACTAATTCACGAGATTTTTTCCGAGATTTCGACTATTTCGAGTTTTGTTTCGGTACATTTAATAAAGAAAAAAAAGACGAAAAGTGCAAAGGAATCAAAAGGAAATATCTATCATAGATGCAAAAACGCTGCTAGCTATTAAAAATTGTGAAAAATTTTACATTTAAAAATATTATAATTTATTAATTTTCTGACAATTTGGGCGATTAACTTTAATTTAAGCAGTTAACTTAAATATAATTCATTTTCTATCAATTTACGTAAATTAAAAAAAAATACTTATTCAAGCCACTAGATGACCACCTAAAAAATGTTTTTTTGTTTCATTAAAAAAGAACTAATGAGGATATGTTCGTAGTTTTTTGTCTAGACACAAGGGTAGAGGATAATAACTCAAAAGAAAAAAACATTAGATCGTTAAGTGTTATAGTTTTTAAATTACATTGTAGGACCGTAGATACATACATTCTATTTGTCATGCAATCTATAAGTCAAAAGGAATCCTTTAATTACTTATTCTAAAACCAAATATAAAAAGATTATCGACTAATTTACAAATTGATTTTGCATTTACACCCTAAACCATTATCCAAAGTTATATCTTTTTCTTATTTTATTGATATCCATCGATGAAAAGGAAAAGAAGACAATTATTTTCACTGCTTTCACACTAAAATTATTCCTTCTTCAGGTTACATTTATGCTTATCCAACACTAGTAGAAAAACCTCAGACAAAGAAAAAAAGCATCAAGAGGAGAAATAGCTAAGTCAAACAAAAAATTCCCTTAGCTATATTAAGGATGGTAGCGATTTTTCTGTTTTTAAAAATTCCTATCATTTTTCTCGAGAAGGATAGTATGTCACCCTTGGCTAAATAAATTCATTATAAACTGCTGTGCTGCAGTAGAGACACACTGTAGAAGATCAGCGTTCCCCTGGAGGAACACTGAATCTGTCATACTAATGATCGATAACCTCAATTCATTGTCACCATCATTTAAAAACAACGAGAACTTATAAGTAACATACAGAAAATAAATAATAATTCATATTAATCAAGAGAGGCTCTCTATTAAGAAAAGAAAAAAGTAAAAGTCATATAAATAAATAGTCATATCTCATTCTCTTGAAAGGAGAGAAAGGAGAACTGACCACATAAATAAAATAGACGAATTGACATTCTTAAAACCCAATAAAAATTCAAACTCACTAAAATACCTTGCAAAATAATAAAACATCAATGATAATGAAACTTATGATCATTAAATAAGCATTAATGATCATTAAGTTAATTTTGAATGCTTGTAATATATGAAAGAAAATTAGATAAATTTTTAAATTAACAGATGAGAAAAAACTATATATGCACCTTATTGACAACTTTTTAAAACGATATAAACTACTTTTCTTCTATTGCGATCTATTTAAAATAAATCTTTTTTAAGCCTGAAATGCAATATATTGATTCAGAATAAAAACAACAATATTACCTATTATAATAATGGAATAAATTTACTAAGCTCCTAATCTCACAAGACACCTCATTGATAAATAAATTATAATTGATAATTGAAGGTATTGAAAAATATTCATAGACATAATAAATAAATATCATAAGTGTATCTAAGTGTCATAAATCTTCTACTAATAAGTAAATAAGTTTAATCATAACTATTGAATCATAAAAAAATTTCATTTATTTGATTCACTCGAGAAATTCTTTAGATTAAAGCCTTAATCTTCTTAAATAAAATAAAAAAGTAAAATTGAAATTCTTGCTCTCGGTGCCACCATGTTGGGCTATTGATATTATATTCCAAAGAACACCTAATGATGAACACGCTATTGATATTACATTACAACCTGCACACTACAATGTTACTTGTAGTGTGCAGGTTGTGCAGCTGGATTGTAACTGGTGCGGTTGGATCGAGACTTCAGACATAGGTTTGAGAACTCACAACTTTATATACTCAAACATAAACGCAACATACATACAATTTACGACAATATTTAACATATTTAAAGACATATAATTATACATTTTTTTGAATTATTCATCTTTTAAGTCGATAATCCGATACTGAAGTACACGAGGGATGCGTGAAATATACTTAATCTCTGGGTGAGACTCTGTAAGCCAACTATTAGTTGGTAAAATATATTTCCTCTTGGGATGAGAGATTATAAACTAAACGTTTCTCAGTTGGAGGGCAAGTTGCACTGTACTTTCACTCTGGTGAGAGTTTCGAGGCCTACTGGCCATTTCTCCTGAACTCCACAAGGGACCCTCCTGCAAAAGGAGTAGGAGTAAACATGATTACAATGTGATATTAATAAAAATTTGATGAAAATTCTTCATTTATTTTTTTCCCCATTGTTTTGTATGTTTTCTTTTAAAGTGTAATAAATAATCATACTTTAACTACAAAATTATAAAATGCCTGGCCTGTTCGATGGTAACTTATTCAGATTTGAATTCATTGGTGGTGTGAATGACAGTGGCGGTTTCAAAAAAGACAAGGCTCACTATCGATTGCAACAAGGTGTTTAAAATGTTGATGTCCATGCTGCCTCATGGAAGTTTTCTGGGTTTTATCTTGTCCGATAAGCAAAAAAGGGTCTGTTACTTTTAAAACGTCCTCCAGGAATTCAATATCCTCCTTTTAATTATCCATCGAAGGACATAAAATAAAGAAAGACGATGAGGATAATGAGACTCCATGCCTTTAAGGTCTCATTATTACCATCTTCTTTCCTTATTTGGAAAGCCAGATAATGAAGAGATTATCTGCAGACAATACCAGACAATGAGGTATCAGTAAAAACGAGGCCTTCCAAAGATTAACAGACAAAATTAAATAACTATACTTGCTAGAGAAATTATTAATAGTTTTAGATATTTCTGCCTTCAATAACTATAACGTTGAATGCTGAATTTAATGTCATTATAATGTTTATATATTGGATTAATTTTTCTCAGAATATAAAATAAAGTCATGCAGTTATTCCAGTAATAATATTTGAATATTTACGCTTTCGATGATTTTGTTGCATTGTTATACTAATTAAACAAATTATATTTATTAGCATCTTTTCCTTAAATCAACTGCATACAACGTATTTAGTTCAATAACTTCAGTTGATAAGCCTAGAGAAATCTGCACAAAATAATAACAAAAACCAATTATATGCAGAAACAAACACAATGTCAAAAAACAATATCAACAGAGACAATGTCAGAATTTGAAATTATCTTGTTTCGTTACTATGTACACTCGTCGAAATTTTAATCTATACTCTTATGAATTAATATTCTCCTGAATTCATTAAGAGTGTTTATAAAGCTGAATATCGTAATAAATGCTAAGGTAAATATCGCCGAAAAGTGATGTTAGAAATATAATTAAGTTAGCATAATCTATACCAGGGATAAATATTAATTTCTTCTTCCTTGCGATAATAAAAGAGAAATTCCCCAACTACTTTCTTTTTCTACTATTTTTTTTTTCTTCTAGGGTTTAAATAAAGCATGTATAATTTTCCACCAAGCAATAAAAGTGTGCAGACGCTTACAAAAAAAACAAACTCAATTGTGCTTAATGCATGCAGGCAGTTTTTTTTAGTTTAATTTTTATATTGTAACATTTTCGTTTCACTCGTGCTTTACTCGTGTTTTTTTATGGGTTTCTTTTATTAATAATTCGTTGTAATCCTGTAATTTTGTAATTGAAAATATTATTATTGTTCTACATCACATTTTTATCTGGTAGGGGACTACTAAGCCCAAAGTAAAATCTCTAGGGAAAAACAAAATTTCTCGTAATGTTGAGGTTAATAGTTAGTATTGGCTAGTGGCCTAGTGGTTAGCGCTCTGGTGCTCGGTGCCATGGATGTTAGTAGTGGTTCGGAATCCATTTTAAACCATATCTCCCGGTCTAATATGATCGCAGAGCGTTGAAGAGCTAGTGTTACTCGCATCTGTAGCATATCTCCAAGCTCCTGCGTATGTCATAATGATAACTGTATAAGTACTTGCCAGCTATGTAAAAAAAATAGTTTGCATTGGGATCATTTTTGTCTCCCGGAAGACATTATCTTCTTTCATTACACAGTGGGCTGTTCGAGTTATATGCAAGGTCTACTAATGTTCCACCCATGATGATTACTGATACTCTCCATGTACTGATGTTCCATGTTTTCGAACAATGTATGGTTAAAATAGATTAGTTGACGTCTATAGCATTGCCCATTGACAGTGCCATCCAGTTTTAACTGCTCATGGTACACGAGTGCACCTTCTCTTCATTGTCGAAATCGCCACTTCTGAGCGTTTACACCAATCTTCATGGGTAGTTTTTGATGCAGCATGTTCGCCGTAGGCCTCTTCAAGCTAACGGGTTGTTTAGCCTGTTGTTGTTGAAATGTGTTTTTCAATATTCTAAACATCAGTAATTCATATTACAAACAAAGAATATTTTGAAGGAATTAATGTTTTGTATATAGAGATGCAGATTAATAAATTACATGGTTAGCAATATTTCAACTATATGTCATATAAAACATTATATATATTTTTAAGAACTCTCCATAAATCGATTCCATCTTCAATCTAAAAAGAAAGAAATAATGTAATTAACGTGCCTGTCAGTCACCTATCTTCGCCGTAAAATACAAAAACCAATATGCGACCAGAAAAATATTTTTATTTTTATCTCAACTAACTGAGCACGTATTCCTGATAAAATGCTCTACAAAAATATCGGTAGCTCACTGTACTTTTTACGGTGGCAGACTGCCCTCCTCCCTACCAGAGCTCTGGAAACGAAATTATGATGACTTTTCCACTACTATAACAATGTGGAGAGAACTGGGATCGTATATGAACAGAAAATGGAGGCAGAGCCGGAGCAAGAAAATAAAGAAAGTGAGAAAGTATAAAGGAAGGAACCTCGAAAGTCATCGATCAATGTCACAGAACGTTTGGCATCATTTGTCAAGACTCAGTACTTTGAGCAGAAAAAAGATAAATCGGTCAGCATTCTTAATGACAATAATTTTGTCGACATGGTCAACTGATGAAATAATTTACTTCGGTAATCTTGCCTTTTTTTTTAAAGTTCAAACAGGAAGGCACGTTTGTGTTGAACAACTGCCAAAAGCATTTAGGAGGAAAAAAAGAGCTTAATGTTTTATCTAATTTGTGGATATTCTGTCAAAATCAATTCCAAATTATATCTGTATGATAATAGCTTATATTTTGAAACAGACTTGCCATAAAATTGTGATTTGATTTATTTTTGACAATGTTCCCAAAACAACTCTTAATTCTGTGTTTCATTGAAAAGTTTGGATTTTTAAGTAATAAAAAATAAAGGCAATTTTATTGATTAATAACTTCTGAGTTAGAGCTGAATTCTTAATAAAGCACTTATTTAATTTCTGGCGAAGTCTTCTATTAGATTTATCTGCATAAAACAAATAATTAATGTCCTTTATTAAACTGATTTCACGCGAATATTTGCTGTCTCCAGAGTAGGCAATCCAGCTACAAAAATGATTTCATTTTTTTTTTTTTTAAACTTAATTTATCATGCAAACACAAATTTTTTATATTTAAAAGTGTTATAAAGTGGTTATTATATTGAGTGCAAAAAATTGATTAAATAAACATTTTCTTACATTGATACTTTATCTTAATTGAAAAAAATCAATTTTCTTTCATTAGTTTTAAATATTGCTATTTCAGGTCTGTTTTAATATTCAATTTGCACGAAGTCATAATAAAATGTTCAAAGTTTGAAACTTTATCTGCTGTTGTCCTATTGTTTTTATTTTATTGAATTTGTTCTCATACGAACTTTTGCAAAATTATCTTAAATGTAACTTAAAATAACACTAGAAAACCATAATCAGTTTATTTTCGGTTTAAAAACACTAAAATTTAATATAAAAATGATTATAATAATTTCTTAGTTATCATTTTAATATAAAAGTAAATTTGTGTGGCAATATTAAATAAAGTAACTTGACGTCATCTGATTCTGTAAAATGATGTATTGTCCAGATGCATAATTCGTATTTTATTCTAATCTAACAGTCGAATAAATTTTTTAAAAATTAAGAAATATGAAATAGTTGTAAGAAAAGAATAATTCAATTTTTTATATTTTTAGCACCAAATTATACAATTTATTTTTGAAGTAAATACTTAAATTAATTATAAGTAATTGAAAATATAGATTAGATAAAACGGCCAAAGCGCAAAATAGAGGTCGTTGGGATTTAGCGAATTTTTGCTACGCCGACTCTGTGCTAAGTCGGCAAATGTGCACTGTTTGCAATTCATATCTCTTCCAATTGTCTCTTCCAATCCGTCATTTAGTGTGCTTTGGCGAAAAGGCATTTTGACGCCAAAGAATATACATTCCTTTCTAATGGAAAATAATTCCACAATTCTTCGCGTGAGAAAAATGCTACTTCCAATAACATGTTTTTTCGCTTATATCAATTGGATATGTATTTTTAAGTGGGAAACGAAATTCCTAGTGTATACAATAATTAATAGCCTGCAGAAGAGTACATTCAGTTGACACATTATTTTAACACTACCGTAATTTGTATATTTATGAAACAAGAATGAGCCCCACTATAACATACAAAATCAGACAAACCATATTTAGTATTATGAAATAAATCCTATAAATTAAAAACACATTCACACATTTAAAAGTCAAATTTGCAAAAATCTGTTTTCATGCATGCAAAAATGTTTTTACAATTTCAATAACTAGTTTCTGTTTATAAAAACAAATTGTGTTTTTTTGTTATATGACAAACAAACGAAAATGCATTTCAACTAGATCTCTTTTTTCAAATTTCTCTTCACATTTTTTTAGACCCCATCCATCCATTTTTTTGTAAACCTAATAAAAAGCAAGAAACACTTCCCCACAAAAAAAGCATTTTAATGTCAGAGAATTTTCTTTATTTCGATATGTATTTCAGTTTATACAAGATGCCTTTGTCAAGGATATTGAATGACAACTAGGCAATGAAAAGAATACCGCCTCTCCGAAAGTTGCATGCAAAAATATTCGTTGCATTACCATTTCCTCGCCTCGATATTCAAATTCCGTACAGGGCTTCGATTCCATTTCAAACCTAAGTCGCTCGAAGCACACACATTCACTATGTACAGAATGCGTAAGCTGCAAGTTTTGGAAATATGCTACATTTTTATGCTTACATGCATGTCATAAAATACTTTCAATTTCTCAGCCACCTTAACAGGTTATTTCTTTATTTTTCGAAGTTAACTTATATTTTTTCTAGTCCCTTTTTTATTTTAGTGACGTTTTAAAAATTTTATTTTAACCGGAGTGCATTCAAATTCAAATTTTTCTCAAATTTCAAAAATAGATAAAAAACGTAATGTCTTTACTAGATGAATACGGAATACAACCCAAAGAAATTGTGCTGCTCCATTGAAAAAAAAAAAATTTTTGTATCATGGACATAAATGTTAAAAATTCACTAAATGTTTTCTGTTACTGTTCTTGACCTTTTCACATTACCATCATACTATGCTTTGCTTCAAAGGAAGTTAGGTTTGACATGCAGCTTATGCCATGTGTCGAATTTGAACAGCTAAACTAGGAATGCTAATAGATCAATATAAACGCATTTACACATGGATTGTAAACAAAGTGAAAATTATATGAAATTATGAAAAAGAAAAGAAAAGCTTATTTTTCCAGCAAACAGCTGTATGATATAATTATTAGCCCAATTTATTATATTGCAGTCCATCTTTCTACGTAGAATTATTGTAGATAGTTTGAAATTCGATAATGATATCAGTTTAAAATTTTAATGAAAGGATTCCTTACTATCGCAACCGAATAAACAATTGAAAATTAAGGGTTGGACTGCTTCGTGGCTAAGACTTATGTAAATCTTTTTTTTTTTTTTTTTATCATGGGGCCACAGTAAGATGTGTGTCACAATGTATATAGTTTGATAAATTGATGTAGTGGGTGTGTCACAGTAATTCGGAACGTTGGCTCTCTTGTACCGCTGCTAAGGTGGTCATTATCCATAAACCTCTAAAAATCCTAAAAGTGGAATTTTGCAGCCTCTAAATTAGTATATTTATTTTACCCTGCACTCTTTTGATGACACTGAATGTAGTTCAAAATGAATTTCTTCAAACCACTTCACTTCTGATGTGCTAACCGCCAAGCAATCCAACATTTAATTTTCACGTGTTTCTTTCGTTGTGATAATAAAGAATTCTTAATCCATTAAAATTTTGAACTGATATCACTACCGAATTTCAAACTATCTACAATAACTCTACGTAGAAAATGGGCTGTAATATAATAAATGTGTTAAGATTTAATCATGCAACTGTTGCTTTGAAGAAATAAGATTTTCTTTTTTTTTAAATATTCGTATTTTAAAAATAAACACAGTTTTTGTATTTTTTATAGTTTATGTAAAATGTGGCTTATAATTATCTGCCAGTAGGCAGACGGCTTTGACACACCATGGGCTGTTGCGCCAATGAAGAAGCAGTGTTTATAATTGATGAATTTTTCACTTAAATGATTGTAAATGTATGGTATCATGGCCATTTCACTCATTTACTCATTTTCTTTTAAGTCCTATGATTTAACTGAGTTATAGGTTTTATTTTTACTATTCAGTGTGCTCAGATCTGTTGAAATTTTAATAAGGAACAAATTTTATGGAAACTGAACGTTATGAAAGAAGATTGATTTTGTAACAATTTTTAAGGGGAACTCATTCAAATGCAACTTTTTATACAAAATAAAAACAGAAAAAGAAAATTTTCAATCAGCAATCCAAGATTTGATGCAGCTGTTATGGAATTTTACTTGCATGCCGTAAAACAATTGAAACTTACCAGTATCTGAATCCGGCAATCTTGTTTTAAGAAATAAACCTCGTTAAAAAAAGAAGTATTTTTTTATTATTAATTTGGAATACTAGCAGCAATTCAAGACTAACATGATTGTTTGATTGTTTTTTCACATCCAGAACCTCACATTCCCAATCATAACTCTGCATAGTCCTTGATGGATGGATAGATTAAATGGATCCTAGGAAAACTTTCAGTTAATCGTATCCATATTTTTATTGTATGGAATTAAATGGATCCCACGAATACTTTGAGTTAATCGTGCTCCTTTCCTTATTGTATGGGATTAAATGGTTCCCAGCAAGATATTCAAAGTTAGTCTTGCCCATTTTCTTATTGTATGGGATTAAATGGATCACAGGTAGATTTTCAAAGTTAATCGTGCCTAATTTCGTATTGCACACGGGATAAAATTGGATAACTTGAGAATTACGGATAACATGTTCGTCTTCAAATTTCATTTAAAACAAATTAAATGAGGTATCACAAAGAAAATAACTACAAACATTTATTTATGCTCTTTTGTAATATTAACTTACACAAATTAAATGAATAAATTGCTTTCACGGAATGCAGAAAAATTCTGTTAACATAAGTAAAATGGTCATTATTGATTTAGTGCGAAAAATATTTTACACATAACATTAAAAAATGCTACATGAAATTTAATTTCTGAATATTTGTATACATACAAAATTTTTATTAGTACAAAATATATCAAATTTATCATTTTCTAGAACATTGCTTATAAACATTTAAGCATATTATCCATAAAAATCAAGAAAAATTTATTTTCCGAAAACACCATCATTTTTAAAAAAAAACCCTCTGTGTGCTGTCCGTCTTTTTAAGTAAACTCATGCGTAGAAAATGTTTAATACTTTTTAGTTTTGTAAGAAATAAAGCAGGGTTTATAAATTCAGGCAACAAAAATCCACTATGTAAATCCACTGCGTAGAAGTTTGAAAATACTACAGCCTTTGTCCAAAATCACAATAGTTGAAACAAAACAGAGAAATACAAAATGTCTATTATATCTTAAAAGTATTTCTTTAATAAAAAACATTTTTATAGAAATATGGACAGCTCAATTTCAGACACACACTTAATTTTCTTAAAATAAGAAAATACATTCATTATTTTCATCTATATATTGTATCAGTCTAAGCTAAAGAAGTATGTGCTTTTCTTCATATAGTTCTCTTAACTGTTATTTACTTTAGATGGATATACAATTTAATACAATCTTTTATGTTTTTTGTTTTTTTTTACTTTAAAAACCAAAATATTTAGTTGGAAAAACAAAAATCATTGAATAATCATATTATGTATATCGGTACCCTTGTGTTCTAATGTAAGCCCTGAAAAGAACACCGATAAAAAATGGATTATTTTATGTATAATTTCACGAAATTTGTGAATCGTAAAAGAAGAAAATAGAAAAACTCAGGCAATGAATGCGTTTTCACAATTGCTATAGAGTCTCCATATTTCTGATAACAGTGACCACGACATAAACCTGAAGTAGACTGAGATCTGTCCAGCATCACTGTCACCAACCAAGTAGACCAACTGCCAACATTTAACTGCATCATGCAAGGCGAGTACAATTATATAATTTATCTCTTGAACATGAATAAAAGTCAAATTTAGACAAATGTTTATAAATTTTTATAGAGTACATGAATATATTGAGTATAAGCACGTACAAAATGCGTAGAGACAAAAAATAATAATAATGTAAATATCAGTTGAAAACTTATTCGACGTAGAAAAGAAGAAACTATCTTAAGTCATAAAAATATGAAAAAAGAAAATTATTTATTCTCTGCAACAATATATTCATTAAAAAATAATTTTGTATTAAAAATAACAGATGATATGCTTTACTTTTAATATGGTATATTTATAGCATACACCACTTCAATTTGATTCTAGACTCATTAGAAATCATGTACAATTTGCGTAATCACAAGGTATTAGGACAATGATTTCATGTATTTAAAACTTTAAATTGTTACGTACATTTTTTTACACACCACCATAAGATATTAATAACAGAGTAAATTTGCAGAATCTAAGGAAATTTTAATTAATAGTAACTTGACTGAATTTTAGCTAATCTTTAATAATGTTATTTTATGCAAGATTGGTTTCAAAATATGTTCATATACAAATGAGTTATGAGCATTTATATTAAAAATATTTATTTTGCTCTAAATTACTCGATTAGTTGTAACTCGACTATATTTTTAGAGAATAATTTCTTTAATACTATTCATCAATACATCCTAATGAGTATATATATATATATATATATATATATATATAAAAGGGATATTTTACATATTTTTTAATTAGAATTATTTAAAATAAGATTCAAAATACACATTTTTGTTAATTTTTTACCAAATTTTGGTAATATATCTATATACATATATATATATATATATAGCCTAGCATATATATATATATATATTTGAGACCGGCAGTGCCATGGATATTTGTAGTAGTTTTATAACTCAATATAAGCCGTGGGTTTGTCTAATATGACAAAAGTTAGGGCTGAAATCATGCATTAAATTATATGAATTCCTTCCGTAGCATGTTTGAATATGTTGGTGAAAATTTAAATTAAATAGTTATAAGCATTTCTTATGTTAAAATGCTCCGGACTGTAAAGAAATGGTAGTATATGAAATAAATGCCTGTAATAATAGAAACAATCAAATATTGGGGAAATATTTCGTCAGTATTTGTTAATTTATTAAAATTCAACAGATATAAATTAATTCTTCAAGGTTTAGTTAAAATATATAAATATTTTATATTTGCAAGTTTTATCAAAGGCCTGATAGCCTGACAGCGCTCTGGAGCTCGGTGCCACAGGTTTAGTGTTTGAGTCCTGTCGGTGCAATGGATATTTGTAATGGTTCAGAATCCATTTTAAACTGTAGGTCCCAGCCTTAAATGAGTACTACTACTACACCACACCACATCACTGTGCCTAGAGCTGGGTTGCCCCTATGCAGTTTGGGAATGATGTGGGAGAGAAGTCTGACTGCGTCCTGTGACATTTTACAGTCATATGAGCCCGGGACCTACGGCTTAAAGTAGATTTCGAACCACTACAAACATCCACGGCACCGCCGGGACTCGGAACCTGAGACCTGTGGCCCCGAGAGCTAGACACTCGACCATTCATGCCCTAACCTTATAGGACTGAAGAGCGTTTGACGTACGGCTGACAACCCTACTTCTTAAAAAGATAAACACCCCCTGTCTGAAAACTGCCAGCAGGGAGACGGCCTTGGCTCACAGTGGGGCTCTTGAACCAATGAAGAAGAAGTTTTAATAAATAATATAAAAATAGTATAGTTGGAATTAAGGCTACCTTACTTATTGATCAATTCATATTTTGAAGTTATTTAGTAATCACATTTGCAAAAAACTAAATTTAATATACGCCTAAAGTTTAATTATTTATAAAAATTCGAATAGATGAAAAAAAAATTAGTTTATGAAAACATCTGAAGAAGAGAATGAATAAATAAATAAAATAAAGCGAATAAAACTAAATAATAAATAAGTAGCAACTATCAAGCTGTTAGGAATAAGAGAATGTGGCTTTTTAATATTTTGTTATGTATTTCTCATTTTCAATATTTTCTTTCTCATTTCACGATGACATATTATTAATACATGCTAAGGAATCAATAATTTTGTTTAGAGACAATGGAGATTCTTTCTGGTCTGGAAAGAAGAGTAAATGACCAAGTTTGCACCAGACATTTTGGAAACACTTTATGCCTCTTAATCACAGTGATCGAGAGTGTACTCACTCAAATTCACTAAGTACTGCATTTTAGCAGTCTCTGAATGGCAGTTTCTCCTTATTCACAAAATCTAATACTACATTTATATAATTTTTAAGAGTTTGAACAGTAATATTTAAGAAAATTTGAATATTTGATATTAGTTACAAAAAATCCCGTTTTAATTTTAATCATTTTAAAATTACCGAATCATAAACTGAATATTAAATTTTAAAAATTATTGAATCAAATTATCGAATCATAACTTCAAAATAAATTACAAACAAAAGTGTATCATATCGATTGGAGCATAGATTTTATGTCCTAAAATAAAATAGCAAACTATAAGTTGTATTTTGACTTAATTCGAGATAATTAAAAATTTCTTTATTATTTTTAACATTTATATACTATATAAAATTCAATTTTTAAATAAGTGCATTTATTCCTTTATTTCGGACCAATTTTTGTAAACTTGGCTATACTAGACCTATAACAGGCCCATATTAGCCTGAAGCCACTTTCAGGCTAATGGGAACACTTTAGTTTTTATTTACAAGCACTAAATATATCTACAAATACAGAATACTGTGTTATTATACAAAGAAATAAAAATTTAAAATATAAATTTGATCCCAACTGCACGATTAAATTAACTCAAGATCAGAGTTTTCAAAGTTCTCAGTCTATCTCGAGTCTCAATTATTAGGTGCGCCCGACCTTTAGTATCACGGCGTGATACACAAAATCACCAGGGACTCACTTTGGAAACAAGTGTTCAGGCTTGTTCTCTCACTTCAAGAAAGAGAAAAACACTTTGTCGACTCGCAGCAAAACTATCTCTTTTCTTCTCCAAAGAGCCTCTCCCTTCAAAAAAATCCGTCAAAAGGGGTGGGGGTGGGGACAGCTTCCCTCACTCCTCATTGGAGTAGACGTTTTCTCAGTCTATGGTCTATCACCAATCACGACGCAACAACTTATGATGTCCATATTCCATCTGTTATTGTTTCAACCTATGAAGGTCTCACAGAAATTCCTGAGTCTCATTATACATGGCACTGAATATCTTCTATCAAATTTGAGGTCATGTTATTCTCATTAGTACAAACCACTAATTATGTATTATAACTACACCTGGCACTGCTTATATGCTGTCAAATATGAGTGGTGGGTTGTTATTATGTACATGTATAATATAAATAAATCAAATAATATAATATCAAATATATAAATATCAAATAATATACGTTCCACTCTGCTGGAAATGCGAAAAACACTACCATGACATAATATATATATATGTGTGTGTGTGTGTGTGTGTGTGTGTGTGTGTGTGTGTGTGTGTGTGTGTGTGTGTGTGTGTGTGTGTGTGTGTAATATTTCAAGTTTTGGAGACGTTAGTTCCCGATTTAAATATATTTTCTTAATTTTGACTTCACTCTGCCATTTAAAAAAGTCTAATATGCAATTTAAATACTATCCATCAGAAGCACAAACACGGCCATCTTATAAACTATTACATTCAGCACTTTAAAAATAAAGATTTCTAAGTATTAATGTCATGGAAGACTGAAAGTCGCAAATATATTTCATTATTCATTCTTCAGATTAGAATTTACTCACTTTATAAACAGAGTTCGCTCAAAGCATAATCCATATTCTTAACAAAATTCGCCCAATATACTATGCCATACTATCCATTACACATTGTTAAGGCTGATTATACTTATTATCCTACTGAGCGGTTTCCTATAAATCTTCTGGCAAAACTAGCTAAACCCAAGAAATGTTCAATGGAAGTATCTATTCATTTATTCAATTCTTAATTTTCCATGAATTCTGCCTAATAAAAATCTTACTTTCAACACTTTAAAAATAATATCCAAAGAATTAATATCATGGGTAACTTAAAGTCACAAAATGTTTTATTTGAATATGTTAATATATACTTGCAGATCCAAGGCACCGCATGTAAATAGAATTCAAGCTCAACAGCATATCCATATTCTTAACAAAATTTCGCCCTTCACGTACTATGTCATTATTGTTCAGGCTGATTATACTTTTTATCCTACTGATCAGTCTCCTGTAAATCCTGGCAAAACTTAGCCAAACCGAAGAAATGCTCAATGGGATTTGTATCTATTCCGAAGCATGTAAACAACCTGATTAAGGTAACACCATTAACTAATGAAAGCCGACTTTATCTCTGGTGTCCGCCAAAAACGCCAAAACGCACGGCGTTAACAGCAGATAGAGAGAGAGATCTTTTCAGTCCTCGGAATAGGAAGCAGAACAGCGCCAAACAAGACACTCTTTCTTTCCCACCCTACCCCCTACCCCCTACCCCCAACAAACATCAAAGCCCCTCGATTCTCATTCCTCCTCCGTAAACGAGGTGCATTGTATTATTAGAGCTAAGAGGTCAATTCGGACTCGCCTGCAACCCTTCCCTCTCGTCTGCCCGGACTCTTTGCTTTCAGTTGCTTTGTGGCATGTCTGAGTGCAATTTGATACGCCTGAAAGCGCCAGTGAAAAGGGGGAGTGGATATTAAGCACACAGTGTGTCGTAGAAGTTGCAAAATTAAGTGAGGGTGGTGAAATTTAAACTTGTGTTGCGTTAAGAGAAGTCCCGTAATAAAACACTCGGCGAAGGGATGTTGTATGGCATTTGGAACAAAATTAGATTGTGTTTGTTAAGGTTGGATGTGGTGTAACTTAACATAGAAGCATTAATGAGGTGTTGTAGATGGACCTAGATGGATGGAGCGTCAAAAGTTCAAACTGCATATTGGTTTAAATCAATTCACTTTTAAAATTAATTCAGTTACTTGGGGAATAATTACTGGTTATAGCTCTACATATAATGAATGATACTAATAGCACCACTCGAGAAGAGAATAATTTTTGTTTTATTTAAATAAATGGCTGGCAGTTAAATTAGAAATAAATTTGTGTTACTTGACAATTAAAATGCGAAGAATAGAAATCAGAAACAACGAACAAAAATATAAAATACTTTCGATCGGTGATTATAAATTATGTTATTGAAAATGTTGTAATAATAAAATTGTAATAAAATAATGATCACCATGTACTCCAATTTTTAAAAAAAAAGTGATAGTTGTAGAAAAGAAAATTTTAGATTGAAAAACATTTAATTAATTTCACAATAAAAGTGTCTGCTTATTTAGTTCTAACTGATTGTATCAGTTGTAATTTAATAAGTATCAGCATTATTTTTAAAGAAGATTACAAATGCCTTAATTTGTTATGGTTAATTTTTTTTAACTTATAAAGGAAATATTTTTTTTTTTTTTTGAGAAATTATAGCAGTTTTTAATATTTATGTGCTGCATTCTGTGTAAATATTTTAATTTCTTGAAGTTTCTTTGCATTTTTTTTATTATACAATTAAGGGATGATCGGTGTTCGGCGCTTTCAAAAGGATATACTTATGTACTACATCTATAACAGAGAGTTAGACTGCATCTATAGCTCTATGACAGAAGACACCACATTACAAAGATCGTATGGCAATTTATATTCCCAGAAGACTCTACTACAAATCTATCTTCTCCGATCTGAAATAGTTTCAATTAGTAGTAAAGAACCTGTCAAATAAATTAATTCGAACAAAATATATTTTCGTGACTTAAAGTTGTAAAGGAAAGTCCCATCTAAGGTTAAGGAAGGTTATAAATCACTTTATTTTTTCGTTGTTTCCCACTCAATTCTATTTTAACATTTAATAATTAAGTTAATAAAATTTTAAGAACATTTAATAACATTTAATAAATAACATTTAATAAAATTTTAAAGAGAAATATAAATAACTTTTTTTAATAATCCTATAAATAAAATTTTAAATAGAAAATAATTCATGAGAATTTTTCGAGATTTGAACTATTTCGACTTTCGACAAAGGAATCAAAGATCCTACATGCAAAAAACACTGCTAACTATTAAAATTGTGAAAAATTGTGTATAAAATATATTAGAATTTTATTAACTTATTGAATATTTGGACAATTAACTTAAAATTAAACAATTAACCTAAATTTAATTAATTTTTAGCAATTTACTTTAAATTAAATAACATTTCTTATTCAAGCCACCAGATGACACTCAATGGCAAAAAAAAAAAATTTTTTGTTTCGTTAAAAAAGGCTAATGGGGATATGTTTGTAGATTTTTGGCTAGAGGATAATAACTCAAAACAAAACAATTAGATCGCTAAGTGTTATAGGTTTTTAAATTACATTGTAATACTGTGCATACATACATTTTTGTTATCCATTATTTTCCTATTAAAAAAGTCAAAAAAGAATTCTTTAATGACTTATTCTACATCCAAATATAAAAAAACTTATCAACTAATTTACAAATTGATTTTGCATTTACACCTTAACATTATCCAAAGTTCTATCTTTTTCTTATTTTATTGACATCCATCAATAAAAAGTAAAAAAGACAGTTATTTTCACTGCTTTCACACTAAAATTATTCTTAATACTGCTTACATTTATGCTTATCCAACACTGGCAGAAAAACCTCAGACAATAAGAAAGGACAAGGAGGAAAGAAAAAGAAGAAGAGAAATAGCTAAGTCAGACAGAAAGTTCCCTTGGCTATATTAAGGAGGGTAGTGATTTTTTTATTTCTAAAAATTCCTATCATTTTTCTGGAGAAAGGTTGCATGTCACCCTTGGCCAAATAAATTCCTTTTTATAAACTGTTGTGCTGAAGTATGGGCACACTGTAGAAGATCAGCGCTCCCCTTGAGGGAACACTGAATCTGTCATACTAATGATCGATAACCTCATTCCAATGTCTCCGTCATTTAAAACAATATGAACTTCCAAGTGTCATACAGAAAATAGAAAAGGATTCATATTATTTCGGATATGCTCTCTATCAAAAAAAAATAATAGTAAAATAGTCATATCTCATACTATTTTTAAGGAACTGACCGTACAAATAAAATAGATGAATAGACGTTTTTAAAACCGAATAAAAATAAAACCTACTAAAATACCATGCAAAATAACAAAACATCAATGATATGATTTATTAAGTTAATTTTGAATGCTTGGATTATTAAAAATAGATTGTATATATTTTTTTTAAAAAATAAATTTTTTAAATTAACACGTGAGGAAAAAGTACATGCCTTTAGTACATACCTTATTGACAACTTTTCTAAGCAGTATAAACGTCTTTTCTTTATTTCCATCCGTTTAAAACAAATATTTTAGAAATAAATCAATATAAGCTTTAAGCTTATATTGATTCAGATTTCTAATTACCAATTATTCAGATTAGCAATTGATTCAGATTACAACATTGTTAATAATATTACCACTATTTTACTGAGCTCCTAATTCCGCATAACTACAGGTGGATAACTACAGGTATTAAACAATATAAATAGTATAATAAAATCTTTGGCTAATAAGCAATGAGTTTAACCACAATTAATTAATGATAAAACAATTCATTTCTTTTTCACCCCTGAAATTTTTATTTTAAAGCCTTAATTTTATACGCGCCTGAGCTGTACTCAACTTATTAACTTATTAATTTGTAAATTATATAGGATTAAATTCTATTGGTGGTCGGAATGACAGTCGCGTTTTTCAAAACGAATAGACTCATTGTTGATTGTAACAAGGTATTTAAAGTATCGATGTTAACTGTCTGGTGGAAGTTTTCTGGGTTTGTCTCGCTCTGCACGCAAATATGGGCCTGTTACCTTTAAAAGTATGCAATATCCTCCCTTTATTTATCCATCAAATGCCAGAAAATAAGGAAACACGAAGAGGACAATGGGAGCTTTGAGACATGGAGTTTGTCGAAAGCCAGATAAGGAAGAAAAGGAAATATGCCAGACTATGCGTCATCAATAGAAAACGATACCTACAAAAAATTATCAAACAAAATTAAATAACTATATTTTCTAGGTTAGATATTAATAGTTTTAGATAATTATTATTTGAATAACTTATACCATTGAATGTTGAATCTAATGCCATTATTGCGTATTTATATCAACATCTCATTATCAATAGCAAGATAGCCAAGAGTGGGCCAACGCTTTCCTTTGAAGAGATTTCCACGATTTCCTCTGGGTAACAATGATCCTGCAATTCTTAATCTTTAGTACAGCAAAATCTTTTTCAACTACATGTATCCATCGCAGCTTGGGTAGTCCTCTTCCTCTTTATCTTTGTGGCTTTTCCCAGATAAGCCTTTTTTACAGAGTTTCAATTATTCATTCTAAATATAAGAGCAGCCCAGTTTAATCTATTGATATTAATAAATTTTATAATTTCTGAGCCTTTATAGCATTTATAAATTTCTGCGTTGTACCGTGTTCGCCAACAATCATTTCTCTAACACCTCCAAGAAATGTATTTATAAAGGATTTCTTTTTCCCAGTACGTAAAATAAAGTTATGTAGATATTCCAGTAATAAGATTTAGATATTTACGCTTTCGAAGATTTAAAAATTCAATTGTTTCATTGTTATCCAAATTAAACAAAATGTACTTATTAGCATCTTACTTCTTATATTATGCAAAAATTGGTAACTTCCTTTTACAAGCCAAATAAATATGAAACCAATACATTTGGCACAAAATAATTACAAAGACCACTTATATGCAGAAACAAACACAGACAATGTCAAAAGACAGTATCAACAGAGACAATGTCGAGTTTGTTCGCTACCACTATTATACCTCTCGTCGAGCATTTTGAAGCTTTAAACCCTTATGAATTAATACGAGGAATTAATTGCCCTTGAATTCATTAAGATTGCTTACTTAAAGCTGGAATAATATCAATAATAAAACGCAGGTAAAAATATTGCGAGTGATGTTAGAAACATAATTAAGTGCTGAATCTATACGGGAATAAATATTAATTTCTTCTTTCTTACGATAATAAAAATTAAATTTCCCAACTACTTTTCTTCTATTTTTTTCTTCTACACGGTTTTTAAATAGCAAATGTATAATTCTCCACCAAGCAGCAAATGTGCAGACGCTTGAAAAAACGTGGGCATATATGTATGCAGGCAATTTTTTTTTAGTTTAATTTTTATATTTTCCACCAATTTTTTTCTCTCCCTCTTTCAGCATCTATTTCCGCTGATATAACGAGATTACCCGGACGGTGATTGCGGAAAAGGGTTTTCTTCTACTTCCGAGCTTCAGGCAGAAACTCATAGTAAGTGGGATTGATATTATTCATGACACTCTCTCGATCCAGAAAAGTTTATGCATTTTAATCGGAATTTTTTTATAGCTCTTTACACATCGTCAATCCACTTTTAACACAAATATAATCCTCGCAAAGTGAGCACAGACTTAATCTTATAAGCTACTCGCCGGTTTTTTTTAGTTATTTTTATTTCCCGGGACAATGCATTCTCCACCCAGAAAGGAAAAGTGCATTAAAGATGTTTTTTCTATTTAAACTTTAGTTATTGTTTAATGTAAATGTCTGGTACTAGGGTTACTCAAATACTTTTTGTGGAAACATATCGCTTATATATACATTAGAGACTTATCGCTTATTATATATACATTAGATTTATAATCATATTTATAGTCATGTACATTATAAATCTGTGAGATTTTCCGTAGCGTAGTTTAACTCCGTAGTTTTAAGCGGCCTGTTATTTTGTCCAGCTCTGATCTTTCGTACTCAGGCTTTAAGTTCGAATCCTGTCATTGGCAGGGGATGTTTGTTAAGGGTTTTTAATACCCGTTAAACTATAAGTTCCGGTCTAAAATAGCCGGAATTGTGTAAAAAATTATCGTTGAGCTACAAATCAAACCAAGCCGTTATTTTTTTGAAGTTTGTGCATGTTGGTGGACTTCCAGTTCAACTTAAGCTCCATCCTTGTATACCAGCCAGAGCTTCGAGCATCCGCGGCTGCACATGTTCTCCAGGCAGATGCATCTCATTATTCATGGAAAAGCAGAGTATGCGGATACGTTTTCCAGTTATTCAGGAATCCACATTATAACATTTTCATTTTACTCATGCTTATCTGTTAGTTACAAGTACCCATGGTATATTTTTTTATGCAATATGATTCATTTTAATCCTGCAATTTTGTAACTCAAAAGAGTTTTAATTTTTATATTTTATTATAATTATTTCTAGCTCACTTTTATAATTCGTGCCCTGACAGCCAATTGGCCAGCTCTCTGGCTTATTGGTACCTCTACAGGCTTGGTATCCACGTAAGTCTTCGTAACTCTTGCATCAAACAAAAATTAAGTAATTGTACATTCTAGTTTAGGTATTATTAGTTTTTAGCTATATCTTCCTTCAAATAATTTATATCATTGAATGTTGAATCTAATGTAATAATTATGTATTTATATTGAATTTCTTTTTTCCAGTAAATAAAATAAAATCATGTAGATATTCCAGCAATAATACTTGAATATTCATGTTTTTTCGAAGATTTTTGTTTCATTGTTATCCTAATTAAAACTATACTTATTAGCATATTTTCTTTAAATCAACTGCATACTATATGTTCAGTTCAATAACTTCATTTAAATAACAAAATGCAATCTGCACAAAATAATTACAAAAACCAATTATATGCAGAAACAAACACAGACAATGTCAAAAACACAATATCAACAGAGACAATTCCAGAGTTTGAAATCTTGTTTCGTTACTATGTATACTCGTCGAAATTTTAATCTAAACCCTTATGAATTAATACGAGGAATTAATTTTCTCGTGAATTCATTCAGTTTGTTTATGAAAGCTGAGTATCGTACTAAATGCTTAGGTAAATATTGCCGAAAAGTGATGTTGGAAATATAATTAAGTTAGCAGAATCTATACCAGGGATAAATATTAATTTCTTCTTCCTTACGATAATAAAAGAGAAATTTCCCAACTACTTCCATTTTTCTATTATTTTTTTTCTAGGGTTTAAATAAAGCATGTATAATTCTTCACCAAGCAATAAAAGTGTACAGATGCTTAAAAAAACGAAAAACTCAATGGTGCTTAATGGGCAATTTTTTAGTTTAATTTTTTATATTTTCCAATTTATATTTTTTTTTTTTTTGCTCCCTCTTTCCGTCCTATTTCTGCGGATATAACGAGATTACCCGAACTGTAGTTGCGGAAGGATTTTCTCATACTTCCGAGCTCCAGGCAGAAAACGCATTTAGCAAGTGGAATTGATATTATTCATGACACTCTCTCGATCCAGAAAAAGTTATGCATTTTAATCGAAATTTTTTATAGCTCTTTACACATCGTCGGTCCCACTTTTTTTTAATACAAATATAATCCTCGCAAAGCGAGCACAGACTTAATCTTATAAGCTACTCGCAATTTTTTTTTTTTTTAGTTAGTTTTATTTCCCGGCACAGTGCATTTTAAATCTCCATCCAGAAAAGAAAAGAGATGTAATTAAAGATGTTATTGTCTATTTAATCTTGGAATTTCTGCTTAATGTAAATGTCTGGTACTATGGTTACTCAAATACTTTGTGTAACCATATCGCTTATATATATTAGAGATTTATAGTGAGATTTATAGTCATATAGACTATAAATCTGGAGAATTTCTGTAGCTATAACTCCATAGTTTTAAGTGGCTTGTTGGCACATTGCCTAGCGCTCTGGTCGTGGTACCGCAGGGTTCAGGTTGGAAGAATCTTTGCAGTGGCAGGGATGTTTGGAATCTACATTAAACTGTAGGCATCAGTCTAATTAGCTCAAAGTGTGCAAAAAATTAGCGTAGATTGACGAACCAAAACAAGTCGTTGTTTTTAAAATATGTGCATGTTGGTGGAATATCACTAGTTCCATTTAAACTTCTTCCGTCTATACGTGTATACATGAATACATCCATCTATCCGTGAGTGGTGAATATCAGTTGCGAATGTTGTCGAAGTAGAACTTGTCTCATTATGCATGAAAAAGCAAAATATTTTTCTGCGTTGCGATATGAGTTGATATTGCTTTGACTGATTGTGTTGACAGATGTGTAGACTATAAAAATATACAATTCCTGACAGGTAAGTTCACTACATGTGCTTTTAACGCTATCTACTTGTGAAACCCTGAAAGGTAGTTTATGGAAAAAGAAGTATATGGAGTCCTGAAACTATATGAAAGCATATGGAGTATATTTGATAAAAACATAAATAGACAAAAACTTTTGTTTGTGAAAAGAAAATATATGGAAAGTATATCCCATAAGTATATGGAGTATATTTTGATACAATATACATACAAAAATTTATGTTTGTGACTTTAGAAACTGTGTACTCAAAGTTATTTATTATCGATCTGTATTTCGACTGTGGTGTTTGTACTAAGTGACTCTCTATGCATAAATGTGTTTTCAATGTTCTAAACATCAGTAACTCCTATTACAAACAAAATTATTTTGAAAGATGCCAGTTTATTTCCATATTCTGATACGGATTAATAAAATACATGGTCAACAATATTTCATTTTTATTGCCTTGTCATGTTATAAAAACATTACATATTGAAGTCTCCATAAATCGATTCCATCTTCAATATAAAAACTTTTCAAAAAGCAAGAAATAGTGTAATTAACGTACATGTCAGTCAATAACTTCGACGTAAATACAAATACCAATATACTCCTAGAAATCTTTTTATTTCAACTAAAGGAGCACTTATTCCTGCTAAAATGTTCCTAAAACATCGGTAGCTCGCTGTATAATACTTTTAATGGCAGACTGCCCTCCTCCCTACCAGAACTCTGGACACAAAATTATGATGACTTTTCCACTAGTACTATAACAATGTGCAAAAAGAACTGGATCGTATATGAACAGAAAATGGAGGCAGACCTGGAGCAAAGAAAAATAAAGAGAAGGAGAAAGTATGAAAGGAAGGAACGAAAAGAACCTCGAAAAATCATCGATCAAAGTCACAGAACGTTTGGCATCGTTTGTCAAGACTCGGTCATTTCGAGCATAGAAAAGATAAATCGGTCAGCATTCTTAATGACATTTTGTCGCCATGGCAAACTCATTAAATAATTTACTTCGGTGATCTTTGCCTTTTTTTAAAGTTCAAACAGGAAGGCACGTTTGTGTTGAACAATTGCCAAAAGTATTTAGAGGGAAAAAGTAGTGTTTTATCTAATTTGCGGAAATTGTGTCAAAATCAATTCCAAAAGATATTTTTGTATGATAATAGCCTTGATGTCATAAACAGATTTGGCACTGAAATTGTTATCTGATTTATTTGACAATGTTCACCAAAACAATCTCTTAATTCTGTGTTAATTGAAAAGTTGAGTTTGGATTTTTAAGTAATGAAAATACAATAATTTGATTAATTTTATAACTTCTGCTTTAGATATGAATTCTTAATAAAATATTTATTTAATTTCTTGGCACAAGTCTTCTTTTGATTTATCTGCATTAATCAAATAATTAATGTTCTTCATTAAACTAACTTCTGAGATATTTGCTGTCTCAAGTAGGCAATTCAACTGCAAGAAATATTTCATTTTGAATTTTAATTTGTAATGAAACCGAAATTTTTATATTTAGAAGTGTTATTAAATAGTAATTTTTATTAAGGACAAAGAAATTGGATTGAATCTTTTAAATAAACGATTTAACTCAAATCTTATCTTGATACTGGTTTTAATTGAAAAATTCAATTTGATTTGTTTAGTTTTAGATATTGCTATTTCTGATCTGTTTAAATATTCAATTCGAACGAAGACATAGTAAAAATATCAATGTTTGAAACTTATTACTATTGTTCTATTGTTCGATTGTTTTTATTTTTATTTTGAATTCATTCTCTACACAGTCTTCATTGAAAATCTGTTAAAATGTAAAAGTAACTTAAAAATAACACTATAAAACAATGATCAATTTATTTTTTGGTTTAAAAATGATTATAATAATTTCTTAGCTGTCATTTTAATATAAAAAGTATATTTGTACAGCAATATCAAAAATAAAAGTACTTTTATACATCGGATTCTGTAATGGTTAAATTGTCGAATAAAAAATATAAAAATTAAACAAATATGAAACAATTTATCCTATCTGAAATAGTTGTTAGAAAAGAATAACTGAATTTTTTATATTTTCTGCACAACATTATACAATTTTTTAAAATAAATATTTAAATAATTACAAGTAATTGAAAATATAGATTAGTTAAAATGGCCAAATCGCAAAATAGAGGCCGTTGGGATTTGCCGAATTTTTGAAACAGTGCACATTTGGCGTCTTAGCACCTAGTTTGTGCTTCAGAAAATCGCAAAATCCCACGATGCTATTTCCTTGCGATTTTGGCTGTTTTAACTAATCTATACTTTCAATTATTTATCATTCATTTAAACATTTGTTTTAAAATAAATTGCATAATTTTGTGCAGAAAACTTTAAAAAAATTTATTATTTTTTCAAGCGTTTATTTCAGATAGAATGAATTGTTCCTATTTCTTTTAATTTGTTTTTATATTTTTACTCGACTGCTAGATTCGAAGAAAATATGATTTATGCAAGTGAAAAATATACCAATTTTACATAATCAGATGACGTAAGAGCACTTTATTTGACATTGCTACACAAATATATTCCTTTTATATTAAAAAATAACTAAGAATTTATTATAATTATTTTTATAATAAATTTTAGAGTTTTTAAGCCGAAAATAAACTGATTATGATTTCTAAGTTACTTTAAGATATTCTTTTCAGTTATTTATGTAACAAAAGTTTGTAGAAGAAAATTTCAAATGAAAAATAATAACAATGGAATAATAATAGATAAAATTTAAAAATTAAATATTTTACTATACTTTTGTTTGAATTAAATACTAAAACGGACCAGCAATAGCAATATTTAAAACTAATGAAATCAAATTGATTTTTTCAATTAAAAATCAAGTATTAAGATAAGAAATTGATTATTTAAAAATATTTAATTAATTTCATACAATCAATAAAATTAGTATTTTTAATACTTTTAAATACAAACATTTGTTTTGGCATAATAAATTAAATAAAAAAAAAAGCAAAAACAAAATATTTTTGCAGTTGAATTGTCTACTTGAGACTGAGAATTCAGTTTAATAAAAGACATTAAATATTTGATTATGTAGATAAATCTAAAAGAAGACTTTTGGCAGAAATTAAATAAGTGCTTTATTAAGAATTCAGCTCTAAGTCAGTAGTTATGAATTAATCAAATTATTTTATTTTTTATTACTTAAAAATCCAAACTCAACTTTTCAATTAACACAGAATTAAGAGATTGTTTTGGTGAACACTGTCAAATAAATCAGATAACAATTTAAGCTGTTTATAAAAGCTGTTATCATACAGATATCATTTAGAATTGATTTTGACAGAATATCCGGAAATTAGATAAAACATTACCCTTTTTTTTCCTTTAAATGCTTTTGGCAATTGTTCAACACAAACGTGCCTTCCTGTTTGAACTTTAAAAAAAAAGGGCAAGATCGCCGTAGTAAATTATTTAATGAGTTGGCCATGGCGACAAATTATTGTCATTAAGAATGCTGACCGATTTATCTTTTCTGCCAGAAATTACCGAGTCTTGACAAACGACGCCAAACATTCTGTGACTTTGATCGATGACTTTTTCGAGGTTCTTTCGTTCCTTCCTTTCATACTTTCACCCTTTCTTTATTTTCTTGCTCCGGCTCTGCCTCCATTTTCTCTTCATATACGATCCAGTTCCTTCCACATTGTTATAGTAGTAGTGGATAAGTCATCATAATTTCGTTTCTAGAGTTCTGGTAGGGAGCGGGGCAATCTGCCATTAAAAGTATTATACATTGAGCTACCGATGTTTAGAACATTTTAGCAGGGATACGTGCTCAGTTAGGTTGAGATAAAAATAAATATTGGTTTTTGTATTTTACGGCGAAGATAGGTGACTGACATGCACCTTAATTGCATTATTTCTTGCTTTTTATAGTGGAGAGTTGGGTATATTGGAATCTTGCTTTTTATATTGGAATCGAGTTATGGGGAGTTCTTATGCAACATGTAATGTTTTATATGACGTGGCAATGTAGTTGAAATATTGTGGACCATGTAATTTATTAATCGGTTCATACAAATATACAAATAAACTTTAATACTTTTTAGGTTGCCTTCAAAAATAATTTTTTTTATAATGGGAGTTAATGATGTTTAGATCATTGAAAACACGTTTTTGCATAGAGAATCACTTAATGTAAACAACATAATCAAAATAAAGGGTGATTATAAAATAACTTAATATATAGGTTGTCTATATGAAGTGAACACCCAGTACACAGTTTTTAAACAAACAGAAATTTTTATATATATTTACATAAACAAAACATATACTAGGTGTGCAACTAAGTCAGCCCTTATGGCATAAAAGATCATGGTCTATTTGCCAGCTGCATTAGAGAGAGAAAATCAGTCACAATACCAACACATATCGCAACGCAAAAATATTTTTCAGCAACGAAGATGTCGAGTTTTGTGCCTAATAAACATCATTTGCGGGAAGTTTTGATGTTCTGCTTAATTTAAGAATATTCAGCTGAAGCAACTTGCTAGCTTGAGGAGGCCTACGGAGAAAAATTAGCACGCTTTATTTTCATTCATAATGGGTACATCTGTTTCGAGAACATTTGCAGCCGATGTTCACAGCTCACGCCTGTACACATGGATAGAACTTAAGTGGAACTCAGTGTGGTCTTTAAGTGGTCTCATATTTGTAAACTTCGTGACCAACATGAGACCACAAATATTCAAGGAGGAAATAAGTAAAACTATTAATAACCAATCTAGAAAGTATTGTTATTTAATTTTGTTGTAGAATCTGTGGTAGGCCTCGTTTTCCACGGATGCCACAATGTCTGGCATTGTCTTTTCTTCGCTTCATTATATGGCTTTCCATAGACTGCATGTCTTCATCGTGCCCTCGTCTTTCCTTTTTTTCTGGCATTTGGTAGATATTGAATTCTGGGAGGACTTTTTTAAAGGTAACTGACCCGTATTTTCGCGAGAAATCTCAGAAAACTTCCACTAGACAGCATTAATATCGATACTTTAAATATCTTGTTACAATCAGCAATGAGTCTACTCATTTTGAAACCTGCGACTGTCATTCACACCACAATACTAAATAAATTACCTTTAATAAACCTTTATAAATTTTTAATAAGTTAACTAAATTAATAAGTTAATAAGATGAATACAGGTCAGGCATTTTATAATTTTTGTAATTAAAATTATGATAAATATTTATCCCACTTTAATAAAGACACAAAAAGCAATGCGTAAAAAACAAGAAAATAAATGAAGAATGATGTCAATTTTATTAATATTTATTAAGAATATAATAGTACTTGCTTTTTAAATATTTTTAATGTAGAGAAATAGAAACATGATGTTAGTGTTTCAATTTAATTTTTTTATTTTATTTAGTAAGATTAATGCTTTGAACGAAAATTTCTAGGAGTGAAAAACGAAATATATATTTTTATCATTAATTAATTATGGTTAAACTTATTTTGCTTATTAGTCAAAGATTTATTATACTATGAATATTGTTTAATACCTGTAGTATCCATTATAGTTTGTTTATCAATGAGATGTCTTGTGAGATTAGGGAGCTCAGTATAATTTTGCAATATTATTAACAATTCTGTAATCTGAATCAATTGGTAATCTGAATAATTGGTAATTAGTAATCTGAAATAAACATATAGTAAACTTAAGGCTTATAGGAAATCTGATTTTAAAGAGATTTATTTAAACAGATGAAATAAAAAAACGTTTATATTGCTTATAGAAAAAGTTTTCAATAAGGTATGTAAATAGCTTTTTATCATGTGTTAATTTATAAAAATTTTTTTTTTTAATTTATTCAATCTATTATTTTATAATTCAAACATTCATAAGTAACTTAATAAATCGTATCATTGATGTTTTATTATTTTGCATTGTATTTTTAGCAAGTTTCAATTTTTATTTGGTTTTAAGAACGTCAATTCTTCTATTTTATTTACACTGTCAGCTCCTTACACGAGAATGATACATGACTATTTTCTTTTTACTTTTCTTAATAGATTTCGTCTACTGAATAATATGAATCCTTATTTATTTTCTGTATGACACTTAGAAGTTCTTGTTGTTTTTAAATGACGAAGGCATTGAAATGTGGTTATTGATCATTAGCGTGACAGATTAAGTGTTCCTCAAGGGGAACGCTGATCTTCTACAGTGTGCCTATACTGCAACACAACAGTTTATACGGAATATATTTAGCCAATTGTGGCATGCAGTCCTTCTCCAGAAAAATGATAGGAATTTTTTAGCCACAAGAAAATCGCTACCATCCTTAATGTAGCTAAGGGAACTTTTTGTTTGACTTTGTTATTTCTCCTCTTGAGGCTTTTTTTTCTTTGTCTGAGGTTTTTCTATCAGTGTTGGATAAACATAAATGTAAGCAGTAGTAAGACTAATTGTAGTGTGAAAGCAGAGAAAATAATTGTCGTCTTTTACTTTTTATTGATGGATGTCAATAAAATAAGAAAAAGATAGAACTTCGGATAATGGTCCTCATTAGTCCCTTTTTAGTTAACTAAAAAGAATTCTCTGTCATCGAGCCTTCTTGTGGTTTGAATCAGAAATTTTCTTTAATTTAAAGTAAATTGCTAAAATATTAATTAAATTTAAGTTAATCTTTCATATCTTCAAATTTTGTAGCTTATGTGATTATAATATTTTAAAATATATTGTTGTGTCTTTAGAATATTTTATATAGACTTATTTCTTTAAGATTCTTTAATAAATTTTAATTTTCTTTAATTTAATTTTCTTTAATAAATATTTATTCATAATAATTTTTCTCTACAATTTATCAAAATTTTTAATTATTAGCAACATTTTGCATCTATGATTGATAATTCCTCTTGATTCCTTTGCACTTTTCGCCCTTTATTTATAATAAAATTGACCAAAACTAACGTCCAGTAATCGAAATCTCGAAACAATTATCATAAACAATTTTTTCTTTAAATGTTTTTTAAAAATAGAATTTAATTGGAAAAAGAAAAAAAATATATAAAATGACTTAGAAATTTAAGGTGATGTATTTAATCATGAATACTTTTATTTCATGAAATTCCGTGATGTTTCATTATTTTTTGTATGTTATTTTAATGAGTTTAATTTTTATTTGGTTTTAAGAGCGTCAATTCGTCTATTTAGTAAAAAGTGTGACTCAAAAATAAATATAAGTAGTATTAGTCAAAAAAAATATTTTTAATACTACTTAATAAATAATAATAATTTTAAGTACGATTTCTGATTTTCTGCAGCTGTATAACACTGGATATACTGCCGTTATAACTAATTGACATGCCTGCGGTTAGCTACTTTGTATTAGTTTAAAGGTCAGCACTACGGGGTCAGTAAAACAGTATGGTCTTTTAGGAAATTAGCTAGTTCTGAGTATTCCCCATTCCCCCAATAAGTAACTTTTAGGTAATTTATTGTAGTTATGGGAGGTCAGTGAGGCAGGGGTCTTCCTTTTACAACTTTAAGCTTGGCAATATATTTTTGTTCAATTAATTTATTTCACAGTTTCTATTACTAATTGGCAAACTATTGTATATTGGAGAGATAGATTAGTGAGTCTTTTGAGAATATAATTGCCATCGATCTTTTGTAATGTGGTGTCTTCCATCATTTAGAGCTAATAGATTCAATCTAACTCTATGTAATAGATGCAGTACATAAGTGTATCTTTCTAAGAAAGCTCAAGAATACAGACCATTCCAATTGCATAGCAACAAAAGCAAACAAACTTCCAGAAAGGAAATAACTTACACAAATGTAATACCTAAATATAGAAATTGCTATAATTTCTGTACAAACAATATACAATATAATAATATATATATAATTGCTGTAATTTCTGTACAAGTAGTATTTGCTTTTTAGGTTAGAAAAAAAAAAAATGACCCATAACCATATATTCGTGATTTTCTCTAATACCAGCGGCCTCATCGCCAATTTGCTAGCTCTCAGGCTTTTTGGTACCAATAATGCTGATACTCTTAAATTACAACTGATACAATCAAATAGAATTAAATAAACAACTCATTTTTTTTATGAAATCAATTATATTTTTTTCTATCTAAAATTTTGTTTTTATAACAGTGCATTTGTTTTTGAAGGGGGTGGGGGAGCATCATTATGTTCTGATTGTAATTTTATTACTGTAGCATTAGCAATAATGCAATTTATAATCACTTATTAATAGTATTTTATATTTTTTGTTCGTTATTTCTGATTCTTCATATTTTAATTTGCAAGTAACAATTTATTACTGGTTTAACTGTCAGCCGTTTATTTAATTAAAACAAACATTATTATCGCTTTCCCGAGTGATGCTACTACATCATTGTAGCCTTAACCAGTAATTATTCCCCCAAGTAATTATTTAATTAATTTTAAAATGAATTAATTTATAACAATATGTAATTTTAACTTTTGACGCTCCAACCATCTATGTCCCTCTGCAACACCTCATCAATGCTCCTAAGTTACAACCCATCCAGCTTTAACAAACACAATCTAATTTTTGCTCCAAAACCCATACAACACCTCTTCGCCAAATGTTTTATTACGGGATGTCTCTGCTTAACGCAACACAAGTTTAAATTCAACCACCCTCATTTAATTTTTGTAACTTCTACGTCACGCTGTGTGCTTAATATCAACTCCCCCCTTTTCACTGCCACTTTCAGACGTATCAAATTTCACTCAGAAATGCCACAAAGCAACTCAGAGCAACGAGTCCGGGCAGACGAAAGGGAAGGGTTGCAGGCGAGTCTGGGTTAACCACTCAGCTCTAATAACACAATGCATCTCGTTTACGGAAGAGGAATCTTGAGAATCGAGGGAATTTGGTGTTTGTTGGGGGAAGGGGGTGAGGAATTAGGGTAGGGGAAGGAAAGAGTGTCTTGTTTGGCGCTCCAGACATGTCTGCTTCCTATCCTGAGGATGAAAAGATCTCTCTTTCTCTCTCTGCTGTTAACGCTCCAGTTTGGCGTTTTCTACCGGACACCAGAGATAAGGCCGGCTTTCATTAGTTAATGGTGTTACCTTAATCAGGGTTGTTTGGCATGCTTCCGGAATAGATACTTCCACTGAGCATTTCTTCGGTTTGGGTGGTTTCTGCCACAAGATTCGCACGAGACCGCTCAGTCGGATAAAAGTATAATCAGCCTGAACAATGTATGCCATAGTATGTGGGGCGAATTTTGTTAAGAATATGGATAGGCTTTTTGGAGAACTCTATTTACATGAGGTACCTTTGATCTGAAGGATATATTAACATATTCAAATGAAACATATTTTGTGACTTTAAATTATCAACCACATTAATTCTTTGAAATCTTATTTGTAAAGTGTTGAAAGTAACAGTTTATAAGATGAACATGTTTGTGCTTTTCTAATGGATAGCATTACAATTGCATATTAAAAAAAATTTTTTAAAGTCAGAATTATGGAAAATTAAGAACTGAATAACAAAAAAGATACCTCCATTGAATATTTCTTTAGTTTAGCTAGTTTCTGCCAGAAGATTTACAGGGAGAACACTCAGTAGGATAAAATGAATAATCAGCATGAACAATGTATGTTACAGTATGTGGGGCGAATTTTGTTAAGAATATGATATGCTTTGGCCAACTCTACTTAGATGGATCATTTACATGAGGTACCTTAGATCTAAAGGATATTACAACATGTTCAAAATGAAATATATTTTGTGACTTTAAGTCCTCCATGATTTTAATTCTTTTGAAATCTTATTTGTAAAGTGTTGAAAGTAACAGCTTGGTAAGAGAACGTGTTTGTGCTTTTCTAATGGATAGCATTACAATTGCATATTAAAAAAATTTTAAAAGGCAGAATTATGGAAAATTAATAATTGAATAAAAAAAGATACCTCCATTGAATATTTCTTTAGTTTAGCTAGTTTCTGCCAGAAGATTTACAGGAGAAACGCTCAGTAAGATAAAAGAATAATCAGCATGAACAATGTATGTTACAGTAAGTGGGACGAATTTTGTTAAGAATATGGATACGCTTTTTAAGCCAACTCTACTTAGATGGATTATTTACATGAGGTACCTTAGATCTAAGATATTTATAACATATTCAAATGAAATATACTTTGTGACTTTAAGTTATCCATGACATTAATTCTTATAAATCTTATTTGTAAAGTGTTGAAAGTAACAGTTTATAAGACGACTGTGTTTGTGCTTTTACTGATGGATAGTATTAAAATTGCATATTAGACTTTTTTTCAGAAGGCAGAATTATGGAAATATAAGAACTGAATAATTAATAGATACTTCCATTGAGGATTTCTTCAGTTTAGCAAGTTTTTGAATGCATCCTGATTAATGTATGAAGAGTTGTTGTTGGAGCAAATTTTGTTAAGAATATGGATATGCTTTTGAGCGAAGTCTACTTGAACGGTATATTGCATGATTATGAGTGATTTACGTGATTATTATTTACTACAAGAGGCAGTTTTGATCTGAAGGATATATTAATACATTCAAATGAAATATATTTTGAGACTTTAAGTCATGCATGACATTAATCCTTTGAAATCTTATTTTTTATTTTTAAAAGTATAGGGCATATATATATATATATATATATATATATATATATATATATATATATATATATATATATATATATATATATATATATATATATATATATATATATATATATATATATGTATATATATATATATATATATGGCAATATAAAGAAAGAATATATTATTAAGTTATATATATATATATATATATATATATATATATATATATATAGGGCGGCGGCTATATATATATATAGATAGATAGATAGATAGATAGATAGATAGATAGATATTATAATAATGGGGGCCTCGATGCCGAATACTAGCGCTCTAGCGTTCGGTACCACAGGCACGGGGTTCAAATCCTGACTTTGCCATGGGTGTTTGGAATGGTTTGGAATCCACTTTCGGAATCCAGGGTCCAAATAGATCCAGAGCGCTCCTGGGGCATTGTTACCGCGTCCGGGGCTTACCATCAAGTTACACGCGCCCCTGGGTAGTGCAAAGTGAGTGACCTCGCTGTGCCCTTATGACGAAGATCACTTGGTCTATTTTTGCCAGCTGCATTAGAAGAAAAATATATATAATAATAATTTTACAGTTGCATGATATTTATGATTATTGATTTGGATGATACTGAATATAATAATAATAAATATATATATATATATATATATATATATAACACTTGAATAGTTTGAGTGAAACTTAAAAACCATATTTATGATAATGAGTAATTAAGAGTTTTAATGATTCTTGAATAGGGCGAAGTAAAAAAAGGACTATAAGAAATCATTAGAAAGACGAAAAGAATTGAGTAAGTAAAAATTAAAATTACCAGATTCGACCAGACTATACAATTATTCATGTTTCGTGGCTTAGTGGCATAAAAGTTACGCTGGTGAAAGCATTAGCGGAGATTCAATCCATTGGCGTTTTTGTTGTAAACACTGCTTCAAAAAACAAGGAGAATCGATGGAATTTAGATGCCTTTTAATGGCTACTTGGTGGAAATGTAGGTTTCTCCCCATAAGATAACCCAAATACGGAGTAGTTCCCCTCTAAAAAGTCCTCCCCGAAAGCACCGACCTCCTTCTTCAGAGTCACAGAGCCAAATAATCTCTACCACGGGAACATACATCACAACGGAATTGCCTTTCCATCAACAACTATTTACTGTAAAATTTCCTTTCATAGAAAATTTCAGATACAGAATGAATAAATCTAGCAATTAAAAAAAACCGCTTTTCAAATTTAAAAGAAGTGTCGGATTTTCTCAAAAATGCGTGGTAGTTCTCCCTAAACGTCCTCCTGGAAGGCACAGTCGTCCTTCCTCCGCGACAGGAAGAAAAGTCAGACTTCTTACTATGGGTGCTAGATAAAAAAATAAGAGTTGATCCCCTTCTTCCCTCCTTCCATGAGAGATAACAACAACAACATATTACATATACATATATATATATTCACTGACAACAATTTTCGCACAATTAATAGCATTTTCTACAATAATATGATGGAATTTAATTATTGTATACAAATATTTACATCGTTAATAAAAACAATTCAATCTATTTCGTCAATAAAAAAATAAATTTAATTTTACCAATTTATTATCAAATAAAACCTGCAATTACTTAATTTCGAACTGCATCTCAATTCAAAGAAATAAACTGAAACTCATAAAATATTTTTATCATTAGCAATAACTAATTCACCTGAACATTTAAAAACGCAGAGGAGTGCCACGAATACAATGTGATTTCAGTGAAAATGTACCCCCACTTGATATAAAAGTTATAGCGTTCAAAAACCGACTGTTACTAAAAAATGTAAACATAATTTTTGGTCAATGATAATTATGGTTTATATGGCCATGCATACTCTCCACAATTATTCCAGACTCGACAGTCTATACAATTCCAAATTCGACCAGAGACTGCAATACCATTCGTGATTCGTGGCTTATAGCAACGTGCGACGCTGGTGAGCATTATGAGATTTAACCATAGCCGGCTTTGTTGTAAATACTGCTCTGTACCCGCGAGAATCGATGGAATTTTGTGATACAGTTGTACAGTATTTTGCCTCTTAAATCGGGCTACTTGGGGAAATTTTCCGGCTTTCTCACAAGGATACCTGAGGTGTAGTTCCTAATGCTCCTCCTAAGTCCCCACCTCCTTCTTTCAGCTTCACAAAGCTAAATGATTACTTGACAACGGTGTTCCACAACGGAATTCGTTCTCCCCCTTCCATGAGACCACATGGGTTTTGGACTTGATCTAGATGTTGGTGTCTACTAAGTGGAATAAAAAACAACAACTATTTAATGTAAAAATTTCCTTTCATAGAAAATTCACATACAGAATGAATAAATCTCGAGATTTATAAAAAGTTTCGCTTTTTCCCCCATACTATACGCAAATCCCGGGTAGTTCACCCTAAAAGTTCTCCCGGAAGACAATGCTCTCCTTCTTCAGTGACCGTACCAAAAGTCAGCCTTCTGCCTAATGTTAATTATTGTATACAAATATTTACATCGTTAATAAAAAACTATTCAATCTATTTCGTCAATAAAAAAAATAAATTTAATTTTTACCGATTTACTATCAAATAAAAATCTGCAATTACTTAATTTCGAACTGCATCTCAATTCAAGGAAATAAATTGAAACTCATAAAATATTTCTCTACTTCATTAGCAATAACTAATTCACCTGAACATTTAAAAAACGCAGAGGGGAAACACAAGAGAGATATAACGATCTCGAAAATCCCAACTTTTCCTCTTCAAAAAATAATAAAGATGGAAATATAAGCATAGTTTGAGATCTTCAGTTCTTAGGATCATAATTGTTTCATTTCTAACTGATGATTATGCGTTCCAAACAGTAAGAACTTAAATCCCCTCGTTAAGTGTGGAAACGGATGAAGCTGATCCCACTCAACTTTATCCCATTTATTTCTGGACAATTATTCTACGACTCAACTGTCTGTTGTGTCACGCGAGTTCCCCTTTATTTAATGCATTAAAAGTTACGACCGTTCTCTCCTTTTTTTAATGATTTTGGAATTCGTAGGAAATCTTTCGCATTTTCTTATCGCAATTAAGAATGAAATAATAATTAAAGTTGTCGTTTTATTTCCTAACGATGTATTCGACCGACATGCTTGATTTCTCGGCAGAAAGAGGTTTAATTGCCTCACGTCAAACTGTTTCGTTCACCCTGTCCTGCAGTAGTCGAGGACGACTCTTGTGTGTTTTATAAAATTAGAAAATATCTCAAGTTTTTCGTGATTTGCAGTTTGAAGTCCTATACTTTCGGTACTTCAACTGAGTTAGCAGGGTTTAATACGATCATTTAGAGGGTGATTTCACACATTTTATGTTGATTGTTTACACACGATTCCAGTGATGTTTAATGATACTTTTAATTGGATGATTTTTAATTGTGTCTTGAAAGCTAATTAATTTTTTCAATGACATCATGATTTCTTTTATCTTCCAAAGAATGTCTTTCCTGTCACACATCTCTTTTAAAATCACTCCTACAGCCAGCATTTTACATAAT
>BPLQ01004671.1:0-46026 GCA_021605075.1 Caerostris darwini
AGCCTGTGGTATAAGGCCAGAGCGCTAGCCAATTGGCTATTAGTCTGCTTGTTGCTATGAATGAGGTAGAAAAATGACACAAACGTTAAGTGTAAAAAAAAATGGCATGCTGTATAATAAAGTCACCAAAGCATCAACGTTTAACGTGTAAAGATCAATGGTAAAATGAAAAGACTTAATTCCTTTGAGGCATAACGGTTCTCTGCATTTTCCATCTTCCTTTCTGCACTTTAGGGTCATTTTGGGCACACATTAGACCGGGACCTACAGTTTAACGTTGATTCCGAATCTCTCGTAAACATCCAGGCCACCGCCAGGATTCGAAGCCTTTGGTACGAAAGGCCACAGCGTTAACCAATTGGCCATCAGGCAGCAACAAGATTTCGGAGTTATATTTTTGAGGAATGTAATGAAAAATACAGGGGAAAACATTTGGCCACAAGGTATGTATTCGAAATGTGTCATTTAAACGCTGGTGGCAAAGAGAATAGAAAAGAGAAATCTAAAAAAGTGAAAAATAGAGATCTTCTAATGAACCTTATTTTTTTGCCGGTAGATGTTTATGTTTGGTTTTCTTTGTCACTGTATGATCATTTTGTGCACAAGGATAAACAGACTGGAACTCGCAGTTTAAAGCGGATTCCGTATCATTAGCAAACATCCATGCCAACAGCAGTCACCAATACAAGCTACGGAGTTCTATTTCTGACCCTTTACTGTAACAGTCTGGTGATGTCGTTTTTTTCGATGTCAGTAGTAGCACAGATGTAGAGTACCGTGTGTTGTACATAGATCATACGCAATGATCTTTAAAAAAATCTATTATAAAAAAAACCACCAAATGTTGTGATTGGGGATTAACTAGGCCTATCCATTAACTTTAATGAGAAGCGCGATGACATCAGAGAAAAGTATGCAGGCTCACCATCATGTTGTAACTATATATATTTGTTTTGAATATGTCATCAACAAACTTTACCAGCATTCGAATCCATATTGCCAGAAAAAAGTCTATTTTGATTCCCTTTTTACAGTTTCAACAAATATGATCAACTTGTGCAGTACTGCTTTAGGAATAAGTCTATATTTATTAATAGTAGAAACAGTTTGTGAGTGAGGCCTGATGATCGAGAGATTAACGCTCTGAAGCTCGATGTTACAGTTTTGAGTTCGAGTCCCGACGGTGCCATGGATGTTTGTAGTGTGTCGTAATCCACTTTAAACCGTAGGTCTCGGTCTCATATGATTACAACAACACACCCCATCGCTGTGTTGCCCTATACAGTTTGGGAGAGAAGAAGTCTAATCAGGCTCCACTGTCCTATGAGACCGGGTCCTACGGCTTAAAGTGGATTTCGAACACCCATGGTATCGCCGGGATTCGAACCCGAAACCAAGTAGTACCGAGAGCTAGAGCGCTAGCCACTTGGCCATCAGGCCCCTGGTCTAATATGACTGTAGAGCGTTGGACGTAGGGCTGACAAGTCTACCTCGTAAAAAGAAAAACATCCCCAGTCTCGAAATCTGCCAGTAGGCTGTTTTGCCACCATAGTGCCCACTATAAGGCTGTTGAGCCGATGATGATTTTGTGAGTAGTTGTTCTTCAATAAATTGTATTTGTTTTAAAACAGAGTGCAAGAATACGTTTTCAACATTTGATCGAACCTTGTTTGACTATGGGCACCAGATTGGCCGTTCGATCTATGGCCTTTGGAAACAGCTTTCCTCCGCCGTACAGAAAGACGCACAGCAAGAAGGTCATGGCCACGACTCCGGCCGCTACAAAAGGACACCCTGTGAAAAAAAAAATCCAGTTATGTTTAAAAGAACAAGTAAGATAAAAAAAAAAAGTTTAAGTCAATTTCTATTTTTTTCAATTCCTTCTATTAGCTCACACTCTCCCTATATATATCTTGTTCAAATTCATTTTTTTTTAACTTGTAGTGAATGACACTGGATGATAATACAGTTTTTTCCAAATATTAATTCATTCATTTTAGTTATTTTTTAGATTTAAGTTGCATGTATCTACCAACAGATGGCGCCAGATGTAAGAGGAAAATTTCAATTTTATTTGCAAAGGAATTTTCTGCGATAGAGTGAAAAAGAAATAGGAATTGACTTTAAATTTTTTTTTTTTATCTTACTTGTTTTCACTCTATTGCAGAAAAGTCCTTTATAAATAATTTTCATTCATTTTTTTAAGTTTATCTGGCGCCCTCTATGGGTAGATACTTAAATCTAAAAAAAAATGAATGAATTAAATTTAATGAATGAATGAATATTTGAAAAAACTGTATTGACATCGAAGTGTCAATACAGTACAATGTAGTGTCATCCACTACAAGTTTAAAAGAAAAATGTATTTGAACGTGAGTGGATGAATAAAAAGTATTTCATGAGCGATTGAAAATTTGAACAAGATACATATAGGGAAAGTGTGAGCTAATAGAAGGAAATGAATAAAAGACAAGTAAAAAAAGGACATTTTATTTAATGCCATGTGATCTTAAATAATTTATTTAAGACAGCAGTAAAAGAGCAACAGACATTATTCATTTTAAGAAGAAAAAAACTTTTACAAGCATTCCTTTGCCATTTGGAAAACCGCACACATCATTTATAGGCTAGCGTATTTGAATACTTTATTAAAAATTTGTTTGTTTTTTTTGCCATTCACTTAATTGCACATAGCTGAAATTTAGCTTATACCTAAATTGGATCGTTACTATACTTGATAAAATCGCTAATAGCTAAGTGTCACGTTTAATATGAATAATTAGTAAATTCCTTTACTATTATATGCACCATGTATATTATCATTAATTATAACTTCCAATTGTAAAAAAAAATCATGCACTATTTAAATAAAAAAAAAATTACTCCTTTTTCATATACGTTCTTTTATTTCACATTCAGAGTATTTTACTCTCAAGAAAACATTTTTATGTTACTTCAAACATTTACGTATAATTCGGATTATTTGCAAAATCATACGCATTAAAAAATGAAACTTTATTTCAAAGATGACAACAATTGGCTTTTGAAGTCTTTTCTAATCATATCTCTAAAGTGACTAACATAATTTTTTTTTTTAAGAAAATTTTGATGACACTTTAGAACAGGGGTCTCCAAACTACGGCCCGCCGGAAGATTCTATCCGGCCCGCGTATAGAATTTTAATTTGCCGGTCCGAGGCAAATTAAAAGAAATATATATTTTATACATTATATATCCATCTCCTTTTCTACTTTGATTAAATATATTTTTTTTTTCCTTTTTTCAAAGGACTGATGATCTTTTTACTTTCTCTATTTTTGTTCTACAAAACCTAAATCGACGGAAAAAGCAAGCACAGACAGCTTTCAATCGGTAAGGATTTGCAAGTTGAATTAATTGAGTTGCAATCTAACCATCATCTCAAGCAGTTGTTTCTAAATGTGCCAATTTTTAGAGTTTTACAAATCATTATAGAAAGTAAGTTTCCCAAATTGAATATCTCACGGCCAGAAAATCAGTGATGTGTTTGCTCCATCTGATATATGTGAACAAGTGTTTTCAACTATCAACCTTAGAAAGAATTATTTCAGAAGTAGACTGACAGATGAGCATTTGTGATTCCTTATAGTGAGGTTCTCACTTCGAACCTCACTATAAGGAACTTTTAAAAATGAAATCTCGATTTCATTCTGCTCATTAACATATTTAAATTGTAATACTTGTATATAGTGTTTTTAAAATTTTAGCAAAATTTTTCTTGGCCCGCCAAACTTTTTTTTTTTCCAATTTTTGGCCGGCGACCGAAAAAGTTTGGAGACCCCTGCTTTAGAAAATTAGGTTTTTATTTGCATTTTCACCATTCATTGTTTATAAATAATCAGGTTGGTTTAAATAGGCATGTATTTAAAAGTAATTCTATAGATAGTGAATTTAACTTTCGAAATGAGAAATTGTAGCACGGAAAGTCTAAGCAAAAGGTCTTGTATCTGAACTGGAAATGGGAATTATAAATCTATAAGCTAGAAAGCTCGTTCATGTGACCATCCCACCAGACACCATGCTTCGAAATGTTCATTTTATATTTCAGAGGATTTTTTTTTGTTCTAATGCAACTGGCAACCACTTAGAGAATTGTCTTGGATGCCTTAAGGCCCGACGAATATTCTGTCTTTACTTTCTTAACGCCCGAACCAGTGGTTTAGTGGATGCTAGTCAGACTTCTATCTGCCATACAAAGCTATAGGTCTGTAGGTCCAGGTCTAATAAGCCTAAAGTGTGCACAAAATGACCGTGAAGCTACAAAACAAACCAAATCTTATTATTTTTTTTTTTAATTTCAGTTAAAATTGATTTAATTTCTATAGGCTTGGAATTTTTTGAATTACACTTCATATCGATTTTTAAACTTTTCCTTTTTAGATCGGTCAAAACCCGACTCGTAACTCAGTGACAACGTGCACCGGTGGTGAGCATTAGAGCGGAGGTATATCCGCTGGAGGCTTTGTTGTAGAAACTGTTTCGAAACACGAAGATACTCGATTGCGTTTGGGATGTTAAGAATCTTGCCCCTCGAGTTGGATTGCCTGGTAGGAGTTTTAAGGGGATAGTTACGCAAACGAGGGATAATTCCCCTTAAAAGTCATCATGGAAAGCACTGTCCTTCTTCAGCGACTCGAAGCCAAGTGAGACTTCTATCTACGGATGCTCCATCGCAACAAAAGCTGCACCTCTTTCCCTACGTCCATGAATAGATGCCGTCCCGCTCTGCCAGTCAGTGAGGATTAGACGAAACAACAACACTTTCTTTACATGTCAGGATAACATAAATAGCAAAAAGGCAAATACCCAGGAATATACCATATATTCCACGAAGAAAAAAATATATAAAAAGAAAACTGTTTTCGACATACTTACAGCCGGAGCACAGAATGTTGTTGTTCTGCTTGGTGACGTAGTTGACGTGAGGCTGAGGCAAGCTGACTGGGGCCGTCACCGGGTAGCTCTGGGTGTGGTGCATGGTGGGAAGCCTAAGGAAGACATGGTTGGAACCTTCAGTACACTCATTGCTATTTTTGTAAGAGTATTTATTGAAATTTTTTCTTTTATAAAACTCTTGAATTATAATATAGTTCGGCCTATAATATATTAAAACGCTCATCGAGGTTGCCAGTTTGGTGCAGACATAATCCTCACGAGACTTTTACTTTACTCGCCAATCTAATACATGCAGTGGTAAATTGGCGAGTTTTGGCAACAATTTTCACTGTCGGTCATTGCCACTCTAAGCCTTTGACGCGAAGGGAGAAAAAGGGTCTACTATATTGCAAACATTTTGCAATTATTTTTTTTAGCAGTAAATAAATGTCAATTTAATTTTTCTATAGATTTCTTCTTTTATATTTATTTAATAAATTTTCTCCAAAAAGGTTTTTAAAAAATGAAATATTTATTTATATGAACATTTTGTAATGTTTTATTATATACCTAATATATCTACATATTAAAATCAATAAATGATCAGAATTATAAGCAACATAATATTTCTTATTTTCATTTATCTTGAGTAAGCGCTTAGTTAAAGAAATGTTTGACTTGAAAAGAAAAATTTCTCTGAATTTTCGAAATCGCTTCGTAACATGTTTGCATTTTTTAAATAAATGAGTGCAGGGAAACGAAGTCAAGGGGCGATACAGCGCTATTTCTAGTACGAAAAAGACGAGAGACCAAACTTTCTCTTCCTTTAAACTAGGGGGACACGCTCTATTATAGTACTATTCTATGGATCATTGATTGTAGGATTGGTTTATCGCTCTACGGTCATTTTGTGCACACTTTGGGCTTATTAGACAGAGACTTACAGTTTAACTTCCGAACCACTCACAAACATTCATGACACCGCCGGGATTCGAACCTAGAGCCTGTGGTATGGAATGCCAGAGTGCTAGTCAATTGGCCATCAGGCCACACATAGTTTTGAAGTGATTAGTATTTCTAATTGAACATGTAAATATAATGCTCCCACCCTGAACCAACTACCCCAATAGATTCTGCATTTTTCTCATTTAATTGCACATTAAAGTTTCATCTATTATTTTTGGGTGGAAGTACATTCAAGTGACAGTTTTTGAGGAATTAATTTTTAGAGAACATTCCTGTATAATAACGAAAAAAATGTACAGCAAATAGTACGCATTGGTTTGAAATCTACATAAAGGAAATTGTCATTTTTTCTTGCATATAATCAGCTGATTGTAGGAGCAGGTCGTAAAAAATTATTGAAGAGGTAAAATCAGTGAAAATGATCTGATGGAGGAAAGGCAAACCCATAAATTCTGGTCTGTGTTGATGCAGCGTTCGTGCGCCTAGTGTCGTTTCATGAACATTCAATGGGATTCATAGGTTATGATGACCGGTGGTGGGGAATCCGAATCAAGAGCCATGATTCAAGAGTCGAACACTTTTAAAGGAGTTAGAGTCAAAAATTGGCTTAAAACTCCGACTCCTTGCTCTTCTATTAAAATAATTTGTGCTTTTTCCAAAATATTTAGGAATTAATATGAAATGCTAAAGATTTGATTTGTCGCTCTATGTCTATTTTGTGCACACTGTATGTTAGACTGGGACCTATAGTTTATTGGGGATTCCGAACCACTCACAAACATCTATGACACAGCCAGGATTCGAACCTGAAGCATCACAAGTCAGAGTATTAACCAATTGGCCATCATTCCACGAAATGTTAAAGAGAAAATTGAGTTGTATCTTTCTCTGACACAATCGGCGTGATGACCAGTTGGCTAGCGCTCTGATCTGGGGTGCTTCAGGTTCGAATCCTGGCGGTGGCATGGATGCGAGTTTTCTTGTCCAAGAAAAAATGCATTTTTCGTGTACAAACACAACATAAATCATTTTGCACTTCCTCTAAAGAGAGAGAGAGAAAGAAATGCTAAAACTTAATTTAGAAACAGTTTTGAATTTGAATAAATTTAACATCTGTCAATTCAGAGAAGACACTTTTTGCAAGGAAAAAATCAAAATATCCAACGCATTTTGGCGGCCTGAGGGCCAAGTGCCTAGCGCTCTGGCCTTTGGTGCCATAGGCTTCAAATTCGAATCGTGGCGGTGGAATGGATGTTTGCGAGTGGTTCGAAATCCACGTTAAACTGTAGGTGCTGGTATACATATTCAAAGTGTTCACAAAATTACCGTAGAGCGACTAACCAAACCAAACGCAACCACTAGCAAATACAGTGACTGCTTCAACACCAAACCTAGTATAAGTATTGAAACACTTTTCTCAGCCCCGACGTTTATCATTGGCTATCTTGTATTGACACTGAGAATAAATCTTATAGAAGTTATTCTATTATTAAGAAAAAAAAAGTTTAATGTATTACAAATAAAGCATCTTTTTACTTAACACAGGTAATTCAATATCAGTTATGTGCAAGAAAAACTGACAGTTTCCTTTAGTGTTATTGTAGATTATTACGGAGATCCTTGGCCACGTAGCTCCTTCATAGTAAAATGTTGAAACATAGCGGTGGTCTCATGCCCTTTGAGTTAATAAGCAAAATAGATAATTAAATGCCCTTTTTTTTAAAAAAAAAAAAAAAAAAAAAAAAAAAAAGATTTATTTAATGAAATTATAAAATGAAAAATTTCAAAAATGTAGATGTTGATGAAATCAGTTGCATGTAATAACCCCGAATGAGCAAAGGTCGAATTAGGAGAAAAAATAGTTTAGGAGAAAAGCGAACTTTTTTCATCTAGGCAGTTTTAAGGAACAGTTTCCTTTGTGTGAATTACAAACCAATGTATTTCTTTTTTCCCGTGGAGTTTTCCCTAAAGATTAATTACTCAACAATCGTCGCTTGAATGTGCTTCTACCCGAAAATAATAGATGGCATTTTAATGTGAGAAAGGAAACAATGGAATTAGAAAACTGCAAAATCCGTACGGGCAGTTGATTTAGCATAAAAGTTTTACATTTGCACGTTCAGTTTGAAATGCTAATCACTTCGAAACTGTGCATAATGGGAAAAATCTGAACACATCAAGGTGTAGAAGAAGATTTCAAAGGGGGAGAGCCACGCAGCGGGAGTTGGCCTAGAGTTTGTCTTCGCGGGCTCAGTCCTCGCAGTTCTATGTCAGGATCCGAAAGGATCACAAACATTTTCCACACATTTTCCTTTTGCTAGTCTCCAGCTATTTTATAAAAAATATGAAGTAATATAGTAAAATGTTTATTTAGTAGTGTTATTTTTACAGGATACATATGTATATTTTTGTAAGCAAACCCAGAGTAGAAGATTGTCTTAAGGGAATGCAAATGCTACACGCTTAAAAATGTTAAAAAAAAAATACTTTGTTAAGAAAAAAAACTGTTTTTACAGATATACTATACGAGTTCAATAAATGAATTTATTTCACCCATTCTTCTAAATCCATTAGTAAAGATCTTAGTATTTAGACAAGAGAGAGAGAAAATTCGACAAAGAAGTCGGACATTTTTTAGCCGACTCTCCACTCCTGATGACATAACCTGTTGGCTTACACGTGCGCATACGTTCACAAGCTCGAGAAAGCTGATTGGCTGCAAGCTACTCGTGTTCGGTGCCAGGAAGTAAACCAGCATTTGCATGTCTATATTTCTTTATTTTGCATTCTATAATTTATTTCATTCTTTTAAATAGCAGCATTATAATAACATTATAGTCATTTTCCACCACATAAACTTTAGATGAGAGTTCAAAAAATAATTATTCAAGTAGTCAGACAAGTTTTCAAACGTTGCTTTCGAAAATTTCAATGCGATCTTTTCAAATAAAAATGCATATATAGAATGAACGAACGAACGTAATGTGGCGTAAGCATAATGTGGAAATATCTGAAAAATCTGTTTGTATGGGTAGGCTATTCAGGATTACAACATTACGCTTTTTTTGTTCAATTTGAAATGTTAATAACTTGTAAGCTATTCATCAGTTGGAAAATTAAATACATCATCGTATAGCGAAGCGAAAACTTGAAAGATTCTAATGGGACTAGGATGTTGAGCCCCATGCCATGCAATTTAGTTGGCCTAGAGTTTGGCCTCTCTCTCTCTATGGGGGAATTGGCTACCATCAGGCACCGCACACTCAGTTCCCGCTGTTATATCTCGAGGTACAAACGTATTATGGGAGTGATAGAGGATACATTAAAAAATTATCGGTTTGGTTTGTCGCTTTACTGTCAGTTTTGTGCACACATTGGCCCATTAGACCGGGCCTACAGTTTAACGTGGATTCCGGACCCCTAACAAACATTAATGAAGTCGCTAGAATTGGAGCGTGAATCCTGTGGTACCAAAACCCAGAGAGCTGACCTATTGGACATCAGGCCGCTGAAAAAGTGTCAGAGATCTAACAAGCGCAATGAAGTCAAATGTATACCTGTGAAATTCATAAGTAAGGGAATATTCAGGGTAAAGGGAAATTTTATAATTTTTTTTTCAAAATTTACATTCAACGCAGGTGGAAGCACAATTCGTGGCAGCATATTGCAGGAGGCAGAGAGAGTCGAGAATTATTCCAAAAATATATGTGCAGGTTGACAATATTGAGTACAGGACCATGTGCCGAAGTTTAAAGTGTGCATCCACTGCACTTGGCGCGCTTCTATTTGGCGATACTTGAAGGAGTGACGTCATTTAGCTAATTGATAAAAGCTGTGGAGAATATAAATGTAGAAGAGCCCCATGAACGTTAATTTCCAGAGGGCTAGTGCATAGGATCTTCTGCTCCAGTAAATATCTGGGCAAAATCGCAGAATGAAAGCCACTGGGATTTGGCGTCGAAAATTCCTTTCGCTGAAGTGCGCCAAGAAGATTGTAAGCTAAGTGAATTACAAACAAGGCAAAAAAATGCTGGTTACCACATTTGGCGACTTAGCGCTCAGTTAGCGCCACAAAAGTCACCAAATTCCAACTGCCCCTATTTTGAGATTTGGCCATTATCTGCACCAATGGTTCTTAAAGGGTGCGCCCCAGATAATTTAGGAGTGTGCTCTGGGATACTCCAGTCAAATCTGTTTCTAGATATAAAAATAAAGTGGATATTTTTTCTTGTCAGTTTTCTCATTCAAAGGCAGCTTTCATTACAGACAACTAATCTTTCTGATTGCTTTTTTTCCTTCTTTCTTCATAAAAAAAGTTGCCTAACGGCGATAAGGTGCCAATGGTTTCCGAGACACTAGGAGAGGTCATTTCCATGGTTGGCTACTAAAAGCGTTAGAGTCTATATGATTTTCAACGTTAAAAAATTTCTAGGTTGAAATCTAGAATACTGTACCCCTGAGAAAGTTGCCAATCTTGCAGCACTGAATATTTCTCTAATGTTCCGCCAAGTTCTTTAGGGTGGCAATACTGTAATTAAAGGAATCCGTAACTTCTTTTTCCGAACTGTATTTCATTGTTACTTTTGATTGTTATTTGCAGAATTTTTATTTATAGTAAATCAGAACACAAATATATATTCTTTTAAATAATTATTCAGATAAATTATTGATTATTTCGAGATTGTTCTTATAACGTATGTCGGCAACTGATATAGAATATAAACATTTTTTATGGTGTTGCCACTCAGAAAAATGCGAAACAAACAAGAAAAACGATTTTTTAATTTATTCTCAACTTATATTTGATTATCAAATAATTATTTTCTTTTTAATGCTGTTGGCATGGTTAAGTTTCGTGACAATTATTTGAATTCGCGTCAAAAAATGTATATTATATTAAATTAAAAATTTATTATCTTTTATTTTTAGAACATTAGTTCACGGCGAAAACGCAGCTCGAACGCATTAAATTTTTCTGTGGTTTTGTGATGTTTGTTTTTAATGCTGTTCACATAGTTAAGGTTCTATGGCAACCGTTATTTGAATTCGCGCGAAAAAATGTAACTTTTTAGTTTTAGAACGTCAGTTCATTAATTTTTTTTCTATGGCTGTGTGATATTCTTCTTGTTTTCATCATTAATTTGATATGGCTATGGCAGGAAAGGTTCTAGTGAGCCAATAAAAAGATCATTTTCTCTTCTAACAAAGGTTATATTAGAATAAAATGTAAGTTATACCCTGATTTCTTCTTTTTTTTTCTTTCTTATTAATATTGTTTGCAGAGAGACATCGTAAACAACATGAAATATTTTTGGAATAATAAAAAAATTTGTATATTAGTGAATAATTTTAACGTCATTTTATCGTAATAACGATTATTATTGTTGCTAAAATTTGATTTTGACGTAAAAGTAAATCATTAAAATTTTGGGTTCTTACGTATTAACGCCACCTCAGCTACAGATTTGGCGGTTTTTAAGTGGCGCCAATCTTTTTTGACAAATCATAAAATATATAAAATACTTTATTTAAAATCAAAACACTTTCAAATTTCAAAACACTTTATTTAAAAACAAAGTAGTGAATCGGATTTCGGTGGAAAATGGGCCGATATAGAGTTTAACATAGAATCAAAACAGTCTCTATTTCGGCGCATTGGCAGCGCTTTAATGGTGCACTTCTGCTGCGGTGGCGTTAATACGTAAGTACCAAATTTTGTCGTACTAGTAATAATATTTCGGCGATAAAGCGATATAATTTGACGTAAAGGCATTTTAGGCATAAATTGTTTGACATAATAATATATCACTTTAAAACCTAAGTGTAAAGAGCATTTTAAAAATAAAATTTCGCAAAGGGAAAAAATTTGGCGATAAAGCGATACATTTTGGCATAATAACATTTCAGGAATAAAATTGACGATGATAATGAAAATGTTTGGCGTTAGAGATAAAATTTGGATTGAAAGCAATTTAATGAATAAGATTTGACGTAATAGCTAATTGGTTACTAATGTTGGCGTAATAGCGATTTTGGGCAATGTAGCGTTGTACAACGACACCGAACGGTAGCCATTTTGATTATTTACTTGGCGACTTGGCATCCTAGTGATTAGTGTGGATTTAGCATTTAGTGATGGATTTTGGCGTAATATTATTTTACCGTTATTATGCTTACTTGGCAACTTGGCATGCTGGCGATGCATTTGGCACCAAGGGTACAGGATTCTAGATTTTTACGAATTTCTATTGCAACCTTTGAGACTCCACCGTCTGTAAGTAGTAGTCTGGAGTTGACCATCTGGATATAAAACTGTGAGACATCAATAGCGGATGGGTATTTCTTAGAAATTTGGATACAGTGCGCCTTCATTTATTTGTAGGTTTGTAAATGCACCCCCGGCACCCCAAAGAATTTTGAGTACCCCTGATCTACACCCTTCATTCATCCACTACTCTTTCAAATCTGTTCATGGAGATGTTTTCACACATTGAGACAACTGATGTAGATTTGATTTGATCTGGTTTGGTTTGGTTTGTCGCTCTACGGTCATTTTGTGCGCACTTAAGGCAAATTAGACCGGGTTCTACAGTTTAACGTGGATTCCGAACCCCTCACAAAATATTCATGTCATCGCCAGGATTCGAACCCGAGGCCTGAGATACCAAAGGCCAGAACGCTAACCAGTTGGACATCAAGTCGCACCGGAAGTAGATAGGAGTACCGTGCCGATTTCGTATTTTTTCTGTTGCCAACACATTAATTAAATTTCCATTTAAAAAAATAAAGTTGATGATACTTTTTAGAATAACAGATGACGGTACAATTTATTGTGTTTATACCCCACCTAGCAGATTTATTATTGATTGAACGCAAGATTTCATTTTTCTTTTAATATTCCTCCAATAACAAAACAAGGATTCCAGAGATCTGTCACTACAGTGCTAGTTTTTTTTTTTTGTTATGATACGTATATATGGTGCCTGATGGCCGAGTGATTGGCGCTCGGGGCCACAGCTTTCGGGTTAGAGCTCTGACGGTGTCATGGATGTTTGTAGTGGTTCGGAATCCACTTTAAGCCGATATGTCCCAGTCTTATATGACTGTAGGGATTTGGCGTAGGGCTAACAACCCTACCCCGTAAAAAGAAAACACCTGTCTCAAAATCTGTTAGTAGGCAGATGGCCGTGGCCCACCTTAGGCTGTTACGCCAATGTTGATGAGGGTTTGGTTTGTCGCTCATCCTGTGCTCAGGAGGGTAAACATTCCGAGACTACAGTTTAAAGTGGATTCCGAAAAACTCACAAACATCTACGTCACCTCCAGGATTCGAACCTGAAGCCTGTGATACAAATGGGCAGACCGCTAGCCACCAGACCACAATGATAATGATATATACATGAATATCCATTTAAATATACATAACTTAAAAACTTCAAATTAATTAATGTTCTAATTTTTTTTCACTGGATTCGCTATTTTTTTCATTTGGTGTGCAATCGAAAAGCTTTAAAATTACTACTATTTATTTTTTTAGTTAAATAAAAATTTTATTTTGTACCTGGTAGGGCGACCCCAGCATCTAAAAGTTTTGTATTTGTCTGCAAAAATTTCTTCGAATAAAATGAGCATATTTTTGAAATTTGTGTGATTGTGCTCCTTTTAAATGTTTATTTGGTTTGTTTCAAATGTTCTATTATAAAGGCTTACTTATAACTGATCATTTATATTTTTTAAATTCTTATTTACAATAAGAATTGAACTGATAACTGGAAAAGCCTGGCTCATATTTTATATCATCATCAGCCCCATGGTAGGGCAAGGGCGTCTGCCTACTGGCAGGTTTTTAGACGAGGGATGTTTTTCTTTTTACGGGGTAGGGTTGTCAGCCATACTCCCAACGCTCTATAGCCATATTAGACGGAGATCTACGGTTTTAAAGTGGATTCCGAACGCTACAAACATTCATGGCACCATAGGGACTCTGACCCGAACCCCCGCCTGTGGCACTCAGTTCTAGCCATTCAGCCATCGGGCCTCATTTTTATGTAAAGCGGAAAAAGTCATAAGAAGTGAAAAGCACAACTTAAGAGCAGAGAATCGATGCAAGACTTATTGCAGCAGAATCAATCTGCAAGACCAGTTTACAAAACAACACTCCCTTTAAAAATTGAACGTGTCCACGAATCAATCCAATTAAAATATAAAAATATTCACATAAATTTATGAAAGCGACATGGAATCGAGGTATGAAATGCCCAGCAGCTGCAATGGCGTCACTGAATAACATAAAGTGCATGCACGTTGAATCGAAAGTCACTAGACTTTTTTTTTTAAATGAACGAATTGCTCTACAAAAATATAGTAAAAACCAAAACCCATCCCATAAAATAGTGTCTCTCGTTGTTTTTTTTAATAAAAAAATTAGTTCAATAAAAATAAGTATTACTTCGTAAAATAAAGATATGACAAGTCTAGAAAAAGACCAATTTCAATATATCCTTCAACTAATCTTCTTGACAGTACGCTTTGGCCTTTGGTATCACTGACTTCAGGTTCGAATCCTGGCGATGCATGGATGTTTGTGAGTAGTTCGGAATCCACGTTAAATCGTAGGTTTCCGGTGTAATGAGCCTAAAGTGTGCAAGAAATGACCGTAAATAAACGAAACCAAATCTTGACAGTAACAAACTTGCCAATTTCGAATTATCTATATAATCAAAATAACCGCGAAAACCTCAACATCACAATTAAAATTTAAAAAAGAATTCTATGTTTACGAAAATAAAACACGTCATAATCACAGAGTCGTATTAAAACACAGCGCGTCCCTTTATTCTAAAGAATCCGTCCTTGATTGGCGCTGTATCGCACCTTGCCTCCTTTTCCCTGTGCAAATTCATTCGGAAAACGTAAACATGTTAAGAAGCTATTCTGAACATTCCGAGAAATTCTTCTTCTCAAGTTATACATTTATTCGATTATGGTATTTCAAAAGAGAAATAAAATACAAGAAATATTATTTTGTTTATAACTCTGATCATTTTGTAATAAATACAATAGAACATTACAAAAAGTTCATATAAAGGAATAGTTTCATTTTTGAACCCTTTTGGAGAGAAAATATGAGACAATAAAGTTTATGAATAGAATAGAAATATCAACTATTTAGAAAAATTAAATTTACAACTAAAACAAGTAATATATATATAAAAAAATTTAAGTCAATTCCTACTTTTTTTTTACTCTATTGCAGAAAGTCCTTTATAAATGATTTTCATTCAGTTATTTTTAAAGTTTCTCTGGCGCCATCTATTGACAGATACATGCAATTTAAATCTAAAAAAAACTAAAATGAATTAATTAAATTGAATGAATGAATGAATATTTGAAAAAACTGCATTGACATCGAGTGTCATCCACTACAAGTTCAAAAAATGTATCTGAACTCGAGTGGATGAATAAAAAATATTTTATGAACGATTGAAAATCTAAACAAGATATATATAGGGAGAGTGTGAGCTAATAGAAGGAATTGAAAAATGGACCCATTCTTTTCAAAATCTTTGCATGTTAATAGACTCCCGAGCCAAAAACATAGAGCAGTAATAGCTAACAGTAAAGAGTTTGCTAAGAATTGCCAAGCTATCATCCTCCGTGTTTATGTACAAAGTAAAATTCACGTCAGGAGTATGTTTGACTTAAACTGGGAGTCCCAATGCGCACTCTATTTTATTAATACTCTATGGTGAACCTGAATGGCCTAGTGACAAGAGCTCTGGTGTTCGGCGAGACAGGTTTCAGGTTCGAGTCTTGTCAGTGCCATGGATGTTTGTAGTTATTCGAAATCCACTTAAAAAAAAAGTCACTGTCTAACGTGACTGTTGGAAGTAGGGCTGACAACCCTATCCCGTAAAAAGTCAGCGTCGGAGCCGAGTAAGACTTCTACCTACGGATGCTCCATCACAACAAAGGCTGCCCTCCTTCCATGTCACCACACGGGTTCTTGGACTTGGTCTTGATGTTGCTGTTTACCAAGTGAGATAACTACGGTTTTTTTAAAAATCTTCCTCAGTCAATCATAACCAAAAAAACAAGTCTAATTCCAAAATTCAATACCATGAAGTACATTTATTATTATTATTATTATTTTTTAACACTAAGAGTTGCCCACGATTCCTCTCGATCCGCAATATTTTCAGTAAAAGTCACATGAGTCACGTGAGTATTATGTTTGTACTCACTGGCAAGCAGATGGTGCTCTATTATGTTACTATTCTATGGACATAACACTAAAAAACCGGGAAACAATGAAAGAGAATTATGGTAAAATTAAGAATCAAACTTCGAAAGACTATTGAGAACAATTAGGATGAGAAGAAATATTCTATGCATTGTAGAAATCGTTAACATCTACCTGTAGGGGGAAAAAAAGCTCGAATCTATGTCATGGATTTGGGTGCATACCGGATCCTGAAACACTAATTCGTCCGCTGTTTTGTTAAACAGTTCTAACGACTTTAGGTGACCTTGCATGTGTGATCAAACAATGAGGGATTCAATTATTCCTTTAAGAGAGTGTTAACAGCTGTTGGTTATAAGGACAGTCTATCTTTACCGAGAAGAAACAAAACATGTGCCAGAATTTCAATGCGCAAACATGCGCTACTTTTACATCTCGGCAGGTTAGCAAAGGCTATTTGGGGGAGTTTGCGCATGATCTGCTTAGTTTAACAGTAGATTGTATGTTGGGCTCCAATATCATGAAAAGAGACAACGACAGATTAAGAAAACTTTTAAATGTGCATATTGAAATTTTAAAGGAGGAATGTATTCCGTTTTTTAATAAACAGATGATTTGGTTTTTTTAATGGTTAATTCATCATCATCAGTGGCGCAACAGCACCATGGTAGGCCAAGGACGTCTGCCTACTGGTAGATTTCGAGACAGAAGATGTTATTTTCTTTTTAAGGGGTAGGATTGTCAGCTCGACGCTCAGTGCTCTACGGTTCTATTAGACCGGGAGCTACAATTAACGTGGATTCCGAACCCCTCACAAATAGTAGGGAAGAATTTTAGTGAGAATAGTGCCAGAATTTCAATGAGCAAACACGTGCTACTTTTACATATTTCTCTTTTCTTGCTAGCTTTCAACAGAGGACATTGGATGAATTTTTGCATAATCTGCTTAGTTTAACGCCAGATTGAACTTTGGGTCCCAGTATCAGGAAAAGAGACAGCGACAGATCAAGAAAACTTTCAAATGTGCATTTTGACATTTTAAAAGATCTATATAACCCGATTTTTTTTTTAATGACTAATTGCCCAAGAATTTTTCTTTTTCTTCTTTTTTTTTACAATTTTAGTTCTCTCTCTGTTCCGATTTTGTGCACTTTCATTTTATGTAGATGAGTTTCATAAAAAGAGATTAAATTTATTCAATGACAAAATATGAAAAAAGCAATTAAAAACAAAAATTCGCCATTCCATTTCCGATTCTATCAAAAAAAAATAATCTAAAATTTCTAACACTAAAAAGTAAAATTTTTTTCTGAATTTATTAATTTAAAAAAATTCAATTTCTATTTCTCTTCAATGCGCTACTTTTACATCTGGGTAGCATTAACAAAGAATATTTGGCTGAATTTGCTTAGTTTAACGGCGTTGGAGTCCAATTTTAAAAACTTTTAATTATGCATTTTGAATTTTAAAAAGATCAATACAATCCGATTTAATAAACAGATTATTTGGTTTCTTTTTTTTTCAATTCCTACTATTAGTTCACACTCTCCTTATATATATCTTGTTCAAAGTTTCATTCGTTCACAAAATATTTTTTATTCGTCCACTGGAGTTCAAGTACATTTTTTTGAAACTTGTAGTGGATGACACTTCATGTTAATACGGTTTTTCAAATATTCATTCATTCATTGAATTTAATTGATTGATTGATTTGAGTTTTTTTTTAGATTTAAGTTGCACACATCTGCCAATAGAGGGCGCCAGATGTAACAGGAAAATTTTAGCTTTATTTGTAAAGGACTTTTCCGCAATAAAGTGAAAAAAAAGTAGGAATTGACTTAAATTTTTTTTTTTATATTTGTTAGATACATTGGCTAAGAAATTTATTTTTTGATTATTATTTTTTTTTTACAATTTAAATTCGAGGCTGCTTCGATTTTATGCACTTTTATTTTTGTTTGTGGGTTTCGTAAAAAGAGATGAAAAAATTTAATCGATGACAAAACATGAAAAAGCTATGTCAGGAAACATTTACCGTAATATTTATGTCTCTATAAAAAAAAGGAAATAAAAAAGGTTTATTTGTTTGTTATAATCAACATTTCTAACAGTAAGAAATACATTTTTTTACTGAATTTATGAACTATTTAAAACTTTTCTACATAATAAAAAGGGCTCGAGTGGCTGGCGCTCTGTGCCACAGGCTTCGAGTTCGACTCCCAGAGGCGCCATGGATGTTCGTAGTGGTTCGGAATCTACTTTAAACCGTAGATCACGATCTAACGCGACTGTAGAGCGTAGGGTTGACAACCCTATCCTTTAAAAAACATCTGTATCGAAATCTATCAGTAGGCAGATGACCTTGAGAAACCACGGGCCTATTGCGTCAATGAAGAACATTGGTTTTTGGTTTGGTTTACCGCTCTACGGTCATTTTGTGCTTACGTTGGGCTAATCAGACCGGGGCCTATAGTTTAACGTGAGTTCCGAACCACTCACAAACATTCATGCCTCCACCAGGATTCGAGCCTGAAGCGTGTGGGTACCCAAAAAATTGGATCCAATCTGAAGTTTAAGGTGCAAAATGCCAGAGTTCTAAAAGAAGAAGAACATAATAAAAAAAATTGCGAAATTTTTCTAAACAATAAACCGGAACCTCATTTATGCAGAAAATCATTTTTTGTTCATGACAAATTGGAATGGATTTCACAGCCAATTAGTATTCATTCAACTTTATCATCTTAATTATTGCATTGTTTCATTTCTGTTGTTTTTTTTTAAATCTTTCGGTTAATGTGTTCATTAATTTAATGGAAAAATGTAAATGAATTTTTTTTCATTTCGTGATTTAAATATAAAATTAAAAAAAAAAAAAAAGATTTAAAGAAAATTCATTTGCTTTTGTATGAAGACATTTCAAATGATTATCAGATTGAATTGTTGCACATGTAACGTAAAGAAGACATGAACTGCTTTTTTGCAATAAAATCCTGATTGCCAACTGGCTAGCGTTCTGGCCTTTGCTCCCGGAGGTGCCATGGATGATTGTAGCGGTTCGGAATCGACTTCGACCGTAAGTCACGTTCTAATATAACTGTAGATCGTAGGACTGACAGCCCTATCCCGGAAAAAGAAAACATCTCCTGTCTCGGAATCTGCCAGTATTCAGACGGCCTTGGCAAACCATGCGCCATTGCGATAATGAAGAACAAAATAATAATAAAAAAAATCACGAAATGTTCTAAACAATAAACCGGAAACTTTTTAATGCAGAAAATTTTTTTTGTTCATGACAAATTGAAATGAAATTCACAGCCAATTAGTATTCATTCAACTTTATCATCTTAATTATTGTATTGTTTCATTTCTGTTGTTTTTTAATTTAATGTGTTTATTAATTTAATGAAAAATCTTGTGTAATCTTTTTTTACATTTCTTGATTTAAATAAATTAAAAAAAAAAATATTTAAAGAAAATTTATTTGTTTTCGTTTGAAGACATTTCAGTCTTATCAGAGCGAATTTTCGCATATGTAAAGAAAACATGAACTGATTTTTTGCAATAAAATTGCATTATTTGTTGAAATTTCCCCATTTTTTTTCCTACCATTAAATAAAATGTATTTATAGTATTTAACAAATCTAGGTAACACATCGTAGCTACTGGCATAAATTCTCCAATTGCTTAAATAAGTATTAAATCGGGGGTGTCAATTTGTGGGAGTCCATCTACTAAAGGGGGCAAGACTGAAAAGGGGCGACATTTTTCCTACAACTAAAATATTAAATCGAGTCCCGATGGTCAAGTGACTAGCTCTCGCTGCCATAGGTGAGTCCCTGGGTGTTTGTAGTGGTTTGAAGTTCACTTTAAACAACAGGTCCCGTTCTAATATGACTGTAGAGCGTAAGACCGGTAACTCTACCTCTTAAACAGAAAATAACATCTCAAGTTTGGGGCCTGATGACCAAGTGACTAGCACTCTGGTCTTTGGTACCACAGGCTTCAGGTTCGAATCCTTGCGGTGGCATGGATGGTTTGTGAGTAGTTGGGAATCCACGTTAAACTGTAGGTCCCGGTCTAATTAGCCTAAAGTGTGCACAAAATAACAGAGCGACAAACCAAACCTCCCTTTTTTATAAGTGAGGCACAAGATTAAAATGTCTCATAATTTTTTGTAAGAAATTTAATATTTAGTATTGATCGTTACGTATGTTACTTATCCCACTTGGTAAACCGCAACGTCTAAACCAAATCCAAGAACACGCGTGATCTAATGTTAGGAGGGAAGATGGGGGCAGCTTCTGTTGTGATGGAGCACCTCTAGGTAGAAGTCTGACCTGGCTCCGAGAAGCAGACTTTTACTGGATAGTGTTGTCAGCCCTATTAGACCGATTACAACGCTCTACAGTCCTATTAGACCGAGACCTACGGCTTGAAACGGATTCTAAACTGCTACAAACATCCATGGCACAGCCGGAATTGAATGCGGAACTTGCGGCACTGAGCACCAGTCACGTGGCCATCAGGCCCCTATTACATATGTTCTTTCAACTAGTCATTTTTTTTGTTGTTGACACGTATTAAAATTGATTAAAAAAACCTTGCTATTTTATATAATACTAATATATAATATATATATAAAATGGAAGAAAAATGAAGAACATGAAACACATTCTAGAAAGAGACATCATATCACTGTGATTTTTTTGACACACATTTATTCAGGTGCAGGAATTCCAGGAACTGTTTAAAACACAAACCCACTTTTTACATATGCAGCAGCCACATCAAGTTCTTTTATTTTTTTAAAATTGTTATGCCGAGCTGAAGCCCCCTTTTTTTTTTCAGTATTCCAGAAACATTGGGAGTCACGTGAGCGTTCGATTCCGGGTAGAAGACGACACAAAAATGAACGGGAAAAAACTGAAACAATGAAATTGGGGTTTCGTGCATCTGTCTCAATTCTTCAGATTACAACCCATCGTCTAATTTTTATTTTTACACAAATTAGGAAAATTTCCGATTGTTCTTTCCTTGAAAGTGGCAACACAAGGTCGGATTTTATTTTTTAATCGGCTGTATTTGTTCACTAGTCGATTGATAAAGGGAAGTCGGTGGCAGACTGTTTCTATTTTCTGTCGTTAGAAAATGACAGTATTGTTCTCTAATTCGAAAAAAAATTAGGCTTGTCCTTTTTTTAAAAGGCAATTCCAGAGTCAAGGATACATCCTTATCAGTAAAATAATTGTTCTAATAGTTTGAAATACATAAATGGAATTGAATTCCGTATTCCTGCGCTATATCCTTGATAAACATTGATTTTTACAGGTTAAACTGTTTTTAATTATTCGAGCAGATCTGATCTGATTCTACCAATTTCAATTGCTATGTTTCAGCCAAATTTGCCAGAATATTATGTTTAAAAAAAATAAAAAAAGTTTAATTCTGATATTCAAGTCGAAATATCTATGGAACGGCTTTAAAGTTAAAGCCTAAAATACATAAAATTATAAAAACATTTTAAAATAAATAACATATTAATTGAATTAAACTATAACAAATATAAATTTTTGTTGGCCAAATCGCAAAATAATGACCATTGGAATTTGGCTATATTCGTGTGAGCGACGAGTCGCCAAATGTAGTAACCTTGTACAATCGCAACCCTTTTCATGGTGCAGTTAGGCGAAAAGAATATTTGACGCCAAATCCTAGCGGCCCCTATTCTGCAAGTTTACCAAACTTTTACGAAAAGACAAGAAGTGAAAAAAAAAATTCAAATCTTAAAAAAATAATTATAATATATAATTCAATGTCTTCAAATTCATATATGTATTATCAAAAGACGGCAATTCTCAATTTCAAAAGAATACAGTATTGAATTATTTGCTGTTGAAGTAATCAATTTAAAATTAAATATTGTAACCGTGTTTCTTCCTGCGCACTGCAAGGACGCCCCTGTGGCAATCAGGAGAAATGATCAGTAGGCCTCGAGACTCTCACTGCAGAGGAAGTACAGCACAACCCGCGTTTCTGCCCAGAAAAGGTTTAGTTTGTAATCTCTCCTTCAGAGAAGAAATATATTTAAGGTAACCCTGCGTAATAGTTTGTCTAGACTCTCAACCGGAGAGTTAGCATCTTTCACGCATCCAGCGCGTAACTGTGTATTTTCGCTTAGAAGTGGGATCCCTCCAGGAATTTATAATTATTTTTCCACATTTCAATTGTTTTGTTCTATTTTCTAATTATTTTTCCTATTCAAAAATAATTCTTCTACACAACTGAATTGAGAAAAACTTTTTTTTTTACACGGCTTTAACTATATATATAAATTAATGTGCAACCGTGCTTCCTCCTACACTGGCAAGAGCGCCTTCCTTTGGAGTTCAGGGGAAATGGTCAGCAGGCTTCGAGACTCTCATCCAAAATAAAGTACAGTGGAACATGGGCTCCATCTGAGAAACATTTAGTTTTTAATTTCTCATCCCGAGAGGAAATATATTCAACGCAACCCTGCGTAATAGTTGGCCTACAGACTCTCACCCGGAGAGTTGTGCGTTGCTTCCTTCCTTGTACGTTTGGGATTTTGGTTTAAAAATTGAAGCCCTTCCACTAATCTATAATTACAATGTCTTTAAATATGTTAAATATTGTACGTGTGTGCCATTTTTGAGTGTGTGAAAGCTGCGTGTTCTCAAACCTGTGCCTCAAGTCTCATCCCAACCACTACCAATTACAATCTAAAGTTTCACCAACCCACAACACTACAATTTGGCGTCCAACGTGGGGCCCGCTCGAACCAACTACACTACAGTATATGAATAAATCTTTTAATAAATTAAAATAAGAATAATTATAAATAGTTAAATAAACAAGTATAATAAATATCAGAATAAATATTTTAAGTTCAAAGTCAAATATTGCAAAATGAATGACAAATTTGTACTATTATATTCTTTTCAGTACGAAATTTTTTTTTTCATCATTATTTTTAAGTGTTTTTCACTCCGAGTAATTTTATGATAAAAAATTATTTTACGAAATAAATAATTTTAATTTGCAGTTTATATTAAAAAAAACAAAAAAAAAACGAGTTACATATTTTGTTAGAAATTTAAAATGATTTTTTATTACGTTAATACGTTCATTTTTAAATACTTTATGTTCATATTTTTTATGTTGCTTTTTAATCTATTTTCGCAACCTTGTTTACAATTACTTTAAATACTTAAACACGATTACTGTAAAATTAAGCTCTTTCAAAACTTATGTTGGCTCATAAATTCCAATGTATCGAGTGCAAATAAGTTATTTTTCACTGGACTGACAGAATTGACTCGTGACTCACAAAAAAATAAATAAATAAATAAAATAAAAATAAAAAATTAATAAATTAATAGTTTAAAAAAACTAAAAAAACACGCTTTTAGAGTTAATCTATCTAAAAAGTAAAAAATAATTGTTAACATGAGAATAAAATGACTGACGAGAAAATGAATATCACTGTTCTAAAAGCGTGGGATGCTTTGTGTGACATTTTTACACTAACTCTGTATTTCGGAATGAAACTAGTGAAAAATGATAACGATTGATATCGAGCACCCCACGCTTTTAGAACAGTGACATTCATTTTATCGTCAGTCATTTTATTCTCATGTTAACAATTATTTTTTACTTTTTAGATAGATTAACTCTAAAAGCGTGTTTTTTTAGTTTTTTTTAAACTATTCATTTATTCTTTACTTTTTAGTTTGATTAACTCTAAAAGCATGTTTTTTAGTGTTTTTAAACTAATATTTAAATGAGGTCCCGGTACGGAGGAGTGGATCTATAGTTCTTACAATAATATAATTGTGAGTAAAACAAAGGCTAAATGCGAATAGTCCGTTGTGCCACTGTCCCACGGATCTGATCGCTTAAAGTAGGGCAAAATCGAGCCCAAAGAGTCAGTTACAAACATACAGGGGAAACTAATATAAAAGCGTATTAAAAAGAATCAACTGTTTACTTTCTGAAAGATGCCTGTAAATGTTTCTTTGCAGCTTAGATAGTGTATAATAGTGAGGAGAAACAGATTTCCAGGGGAAAAAGTCAGTTACATACATACATACAAACATACAGGTGAAGCTAATAAAAGCGTATTAAAAAAAACATCGCAGTTTTTGATAAGCATTCTATGCCAATAGTTGCAATACAAGTGGTAATTTCCACTAAACACGATTTTCTTTGGTTTTGAATGCTGTTTTATAAAAAATAACATTTCGCCTAATATATAAGAGAAATAAACATTTATCTATTAATGGTAAATAGCGTAGGTCAACGTGCGCCGCTGGTGAGCAGGAGGTTCCATCCTTGTTCGTCGGTTACATGATGGGAGTTTTCTCTCCTACGATACACAAATATGGGACAGCTCTCCTTAAAAAGTCCTCCCGGAAGGCACAGTCCGCATTCTTTAGCGACATGGAGCAGAAGTCAGACTTCTACCTACGGGTGCTCCATCCCAACAGAAGCTGCCCTTTCTCTCCTTCCATGGTTTGGTTTGTCTCTTTACGGTCATCTTGTACACACGAGGGCTAGATAGACAGAGACCTACAGTATAACGTGGATTCCGAACCACCAAAAAAACATTCACGCCACCGTCAGGATTTGAGCCTGAAACCTGCGATACAAAAGACCAGAGCCCTAGCCAATTGGACATCAGGCCGCTATCCTCCTTCCATGAGGGATACCAAAATAGAGAGTTTTTGCATACCGTACGTTAGTTACCGTAGGACATCCGTTAGCCTTTTTCTCCCAGCGCGCATGCTCATAGGAAACATAATTTCCTATGAGTATGCGAGCCAGGGAGAAAAAGGCTAACGGACGTCCTACGGTAACTAACGTACGGTATGCAAAAACTCTATTAACTGACGGAACAATAGAAGACGGCAGCTGTATGTGTGCGGTCTCACAATGGCACAAATGGTAGAATCTCAAAAATATAGCAACAGTGATTGGTGATTGAGCAAACGTCCATCTTGTTTCATATATCAACTAATAACGTAGTCACTGCATACAGTATAACATCCACCAAATTCAAAAGACCGATGAATGTATTGCAGTTGGTTTGCGATGCCACAAGAGCACAGAGATGTTAGAACCTCGAGCAAAAATTGTAACTTAACTACAGATTTCTGTTGAATAATTCGAAATTGAACACTTGAGAGCTTAATCAACTCTAAATCTGGGTTCAGCAGCAAGTTGCCATGTATTTTCTTCCTCGTTTTTGACTGCTGTAGTGTATGTCATATGCATTAGTTCAATGAATTTTTTTTTTCTTGATGTATTCTATTTTTGTGAGCCCAGAATTCTATAAAAAATTGTCAAAATGCACAAGCCAATGAGTTCTTTAGTATATTTTGTAAATTTTTTTTCTAGTGCAGCTGGCAATACAGAGACAGTTCATCTTTATGCCATCAGCAAGGGCTGCCCCGCTGTTACTCATTGACCACTACCCAGGGGGCACGTGTCGCTTGAAGATAGGCTACGAACGGGAGTCACACTACCCCCACAACGCTCTACGATCCTATGAGACCGGGATCTACTGTTTAAAGTGGGTTCTGGTTTAACGGATACAGACGTTTAACCACTACAGACATCCATGGCACCGCCGCGATTCGAACCCGAAACCTGTGGAGCCGAGCGCCAGAGATATTTTTCTCGTTTTCCCTTGTTTTGGAGTTCTGAATAGATTTTTCCCTCGATATTTTACAGATTTCTATGTTATGTATTGCTTATATGTTTAGCTTTCAATTTTTGGTGTGATTAAACCATTTAGTGGCTACGTTTTAAAATTTTTTTTTTTTTTTTATTATTTTTATATTTTGTTATAAGAACAACAAAATTTAATATATAAAAATATTTTTATATTTTGTTATAAGAACAACAAAATTTAATATATAAAAATATTTTTATATTTTGTTATTTTCCTCTCAATTGATTCCGATTCCTTCATTACAATACTAAAGAAAAGAAATGTATTTTCAATTAATTTGTGCCAATCCATAATCAGGGCTATTTATTTTACGTAATAAGCATTTCGCATTAAACCCTATTTTATTTCAATATTCAGCAATATCGGTTCGAATGCATTTGAATTCGTATTGTGGTCGATGGGAGCGAAATTGTTTGATAAATCTAGTGCACATTTATCTATATATTATGCATATTTCGAAATGGGTTAGAACTAAACTGAGCCAAATGTGATGAGTTTTGAAATCGGTCTATAGTTATGGGTTAAATATCCTTTTTAATGTGTAATTTTCTGTGAATGCATTGAAATAACTTTGTTGTAAGGAATGGATGTATATTAATGATTATTTATTATCGTTTCATTGTTTTTAGTTAATATTGATAAACATTGCTTTATATCTCTACCGAATTATGAATTCCTTAACTAAAATTTTTGAATCCATTGCTAACAGTACATTTTAAATATTGCTTTCATTTTTAATTTCTGTTTTTTTTAAATATTTAAATCTTTAAATAATTCAATTTTCATTAGGACAATATAATTAATAAATGCAATAAACATTAAAACTAATTATAAGCAATAGGCAAAGTATTGTAACAAATTTCAAGCTTTTAAAAATTGAAATTTAAACACGTTTTTTTTTTCAACGTCATACAATTGTAAGAACACAAAATTTTATTTAATATACAGTGCCCCATAAAAGTTTTTCATAAACGTGCCACAGATCAGTAGATAAAAATTATCAGACACAGCTTGCTTTAAGAGATGAGTATGATGCTGTTTTCAATTCAATTTATATTTTGGTTTCATTATTTAAAATAGATTCATTGAAAAAACTCAAAAATGTTTTCAGATCAGATCAATTAAGTTCCATAAAAAACTCTTTCAGCTACTTCCTAAACAATTTCAGTACTTGATTGAATATCCAGGATAGGTAAGAGCACATTTTAATAGTTTTGGAGCAGATTTGAACTCATTTTTATTCAATTAGGGTCTTATTTTGTTCCATTTCTCATGCATTACCGATTTCAGCTGCGTTGAGTAAATGTCATGTTCTTGAATTCTGTTATTTCTATTACTCTCAAATAGATTGCATTGAGTTCAAATGTGATAACGGAGAAGGAATTTTAAAATTGTAATGCCTGAAAACGAAAATTCTGAAAGAACGGTTACGCTTAAACTTGACTTCCAACTTATAAAAATAAAAGTATTAAATTCGTAATAAGAAATTATGTAATAGACTCTGTTTGCGATTTTGCTTTAAAAAAAATCTGCACTTTAAAGGTGTTTCAATGGCTGGTTGAAAGCTTACACATATAGCGGTACAACCACGCGCCTGTTATTAACGCTAATTTATTTTTTTAAATTATTTTGAAGGGAAAGTTTATTAATAGAATATAAATGCCAAATAAATAAAATAAATAATTTTTTTTTATTTATTTGAACTTAAAAAACTGAACCTTTTCTTTTGAAAATTGTGGCACGTGTGAAAATTGAAAAGTGAAAATTGTGGTCTCCCTTCTCTCGCCAACAGTAAAGAGTGTTGCCAAAAATCGCCAAGTTACCATCTCGTATGTTAAACTACAAAGTAAAAGTCAATTTTGAAGGGAAAGTTTATTAGAATATAAATGCCAAATAAATAAAATAAATTATTTTTTTTATTTATTTGAATCTGGATTTGAATCTTGGAAAGGGCAATGAATTTTATGTCATATTCTCTCCAAAAAATGATTCAAAAATGAAATATGCACTTTTATGACATCTGTATACTGTTTTATTCTATTTCGTACAAAAGTATCAGGGTTACAAACGAAATACAATTCTTGTATTTATATATCTTTAGTAAACGCGCAAAGCTGAATAAATGTATGACAAGAAAAGAAGAATGTATTCAGAAACGCTTCATAACACGTTTCACATTCTCTAAATAATTGAGGCGTCCCGATGGCCTATTGGCTAGCGCTCTGGCCTTTGGTGGTTCAGGTTCGTATCCTGGAGATGGCATGGATGTTTGTGAGGCGTTCAGAATCCACGTTAAACAGTTGGTCCCGGTCTCATTAGTCTAAATTGTGCACAAAATGATCGTAGAGTGGCAAAATAAACCAATCTACTTGTGACAACAATAAAGAATGGCACAAAAAATCGCCAAGTTACCGTCGCATATGTTAAACTATAAAGTAAAAGTCACGTGAGTTGTAGGAGGATGTAAGGATTATATTTGTTACAAATTGGCAACCCCGATACACACTCTGTTGTATTACTACTTTATGGGTGCCCGACTCGTGGCCCAGTGGCAATGCGCGTCGGTGATAGGGCGAGATTCTATCCACTGGTGGCCTTGGAGTAGACACTGGTTCAAACACTGATACACATGGGAGATTCGCTGCCGTTTGGCATATTCATGATCTTGTCTCGTCAGTCGGATTACTACTATACTACACCACACCACATCACTTTACGTAGATCTGAGTTGCCCCTCTACAGTTTGGGAAGAATGTGGGTGAGAGCAGTCTGACTGGTCTCCGTAACGCTCTACGGACATAGGAGATCGGAACCTACTATTTAAAGTGAATTCCGAACCCCTACAAACATTTATGGCATCACCGACACTCAAACTCAAAACCTGTGGCACTGAGCTCTAGAGATTCGCCCATTCATACCCAACAAGGAGTCGAACCACCTAGGGTGAGTTTTCCGGGTTTTCCCCATACGATACGCAAATGAGGAATAGTTACGCTTAAAAAGTCCTCCCGGAGGGCACTGTCCTTCTTCAGAGTGAGACTTCTACTCTCCAGAAGCTGTCGCTTCCTCCCCCTTCATTCCATGAGACCACACGGATTCATGGACTTGGTCTAAATGTTGCTGTCTACCAAGTGTGATAAGGAAGGAAAAAAACTACTCTATGGTATAGGTACGTTTTTCAAAATAGATCAAGGAATATTCATTTATCGATGCAAATTTCATGCTCTACAATCCTTTTTTCATCTCTCTTTTCTCGTGCAGGTCACATGCCATGGTGTTCACACATCATTAGCAGAAGAGCAGGAATTATCGGCAGACGCATCAAGGAAGCTGCCCGACGTCGTATGTGTAGTGCAGACATGTTAAGGAGATTACTTTTTGTTCGCATTCAGACGCAAGGACTCCTCTTTTTTTCCTTTTCTTTCTTTAGAGAGCAGATTTCCTCTCTCTCGGATGAATGCGCTTTTCAGTGCGTCGGAATGCCTTTTAAAAAACTAATTAAAAGGAGTTTTGAACAACTTCTCAGAAAAGTATACTGATGACCTTTGCGTTATATACATGTAATTGTTCTGTACGTGTGTTTGTCACTGAACCTCTCCTAAGCGGCTGAACCGATTTGAATGAAATTTTTTTTTGTGTGGCTTTGAGTGGGTCCCTGGATGTTTCAGATTCAGAATTAGACCCGGTAGGTGGCGCTGCAATCGGTTTCTAGGGTGTTTTTTTTATTAAGAATCTTCGCATATCACTCACTTATTAGGGTCCAAAAGCAGAAAAGAGTGGGGCGAATTGAACTGCTATCCTTTAGATTACTTTATTAATCTTTTAACCTTCACGACAACTCAACACATGCTTCCCGTTCTATTTCGTGGAGGAAGAAAAGGAATAGAAAAATTTACATGTCCATATGCCTGTTCGCACATATATTCTGACAGATATTTACAAAATAATTTATATTTAGAAGTGTGTGAGAATAATGCAGAAAGCTGATGTGTTCTTGGGGCCATCTTTGGTTATTTAAAAATTTCTGGCAATCTTACTTTTGCTATTACTGCATTGTTATTATTGTATTGGGATACGAATCATGCTATCCAAGTTTATTAGCAGGTTTTCATAGCTCCGTTTACTCATCCGGGCATCATTAATGCACTCACAATCCTTAGGGGGAAGGATATCATTGCCAATTTGGCTATTTTGGCCTAGGGCGACTGTGTGTTTGCAGTGGATTCCCTCCCTTGTGGGTATAAAAGGAAACAAAGTTGCTGATCTGCTGGGCGGGAAGGGTAGAGAACTTCGCACTACTCCTTCCTCCGATCTACTACGAGCTTCTGAAGTACATTCCTTATTTCTGTACAAAGTAAATAGCATGACTTTTACCCTAGAGCCGAGCTTTACAGTTTGCGAATGATGTGGGTGAGAAGTCGGATTGGGCCCTGTGACGTTCTACAGTCCTATGAGACCGGGACCTACGGCTTAAAGTGGATTCCGAATCCATGGCACCGCTGGGACTCGAAACCTAAACCAGTGGCACCGGGGCGCCAGAGAGTGACTGACCCAAGCATGACTGGCATGACGCCACGTACCTTGGACTGTCCTTGCTGTGCAGTTGCCCAAGATTTGTTTAGACAGCTTTATCTAGGCAGAAGACTGATCACATAAGGAGTTTAACCTTCAACGAAAATGTGAAAACTTATGCCCATTGCCACTGCTCAACCATCGTTTCTCCCACTCATATATCATGGACTGCCTTGGTGCTTCTGTGGAGCAACTGCTGAATGAGGGAGAGATTGCTTTGGATTTATTATTGCGACATGGTCTCTTGGACCTGGTTTAGGTGGCCTAAACCCGGGTGATAAGCAACAGCAACACAAACCTGAGAGAAGTAACGGAATAGAGAGAGTACCCTTATCCTAAAGAAATAGAAAGCTAGGACAAACATCTCACGTCCTTTTCATACTGGTACTGAATATGGCATGGTACAGCTTAGCTTCTTTTTCTTGTGCGTATTTGTTTATAAAACGTAAGCATACTACGATTAACGATTAATGTTAAGTTATTAATTATGTTAAACGATTCTGAACACCCCGAGAAACACCAGAAATTCTTCTTCTCGAACCATGCATTTATTTAACTATCATTATCATCGTCGTCGGCTCAACAGTCCTATAGTGGGCCAAGGCCGTCTGCCCACTGACAAATTTCTAGACAGGAGATTTTTTTTTTACGGGGTAGGGTTGTCAGCACTAAGCCCAATGCTCTAAAGTCATATTATACCGGGAACTACTGCTTAAAATGGATTCCGAACCACTACAAACATCCATGGCATCACCAGTACTCGAACTTAATAACTTGTGGTACCGAGCGCCATCAGGCATCAGTTTATTTACCTATGTGTTTAATAAAGATAAATAGATACAAGAATTGTTATATTGTTGATAACTCTGATGATTTTGTGCGAAATACAACAGAACATTACAAAAAGTTTATAAAAATGAATATTTTGTTTTCCAATTATTTTGGAGTAAAAATATTACACAAGTAAAGTTATAAAAATATAAATGATAAATATTTAGAAAAGTTTAAATTTATTTAGTGTTTTCTTTCTCAAATTGTTTTTTATTTTTATAAATTTAACATATATTTAATGGAGACATTGTTTTCATTATGTTTTTGTGACTTTCTTCATTATGTTTTTGTAGCTTCCGATTTTATTTAAGTTCTTATTTCTAATTTAATATTAGAAATGGATCGGTGAATTCAGAAATAAAAGTAAATTGTAACTATGTACGTAGAACAACAACAAATCGTAATGCAGAATACAAAAAACCAGTAGAATGAAACGTTTTCACTCATGTTACAGTGTAATTGTGATCGAGGACATGATTTCCTCCCTATTTTTAAAAATTTATTTCCTATTCTACTTCTACTTTAATAGATTGGGCATAAACAAAAAAATTGCATTATGTCAGTTGTGTTTTACCGTTCTCAATGTGTTTTTACTATTTCTCATTTCAATTTTTTTAATAATCTGTCAACTAACTGAAAAAATACAATTACAATACGATTTGCCAGATTGACGGAGAGCCTTGGTTGCCTTGGAGAATCTTTTTTTTTACGAGGTAGGGTTGTCAGCTCTACGCCCAACAGTCATATGACACCAGGAACTACGGCTTAAAATGGATTTCGAACCACTACAAACATCCATGGCACCACCGTGACTCGAACCCGAAACCTGTGGTACCGAGCGCCAAAGAGCTAGCAACTCGCACTTCAGGCCCCATATATAATATTAATTTATTAAAAAAATTAACTTATTTATATTTTTTTTTATTAATAAAAAAAAATTATGCATACATAATTTTTTATATTATTATAGTTTTTAAGAAGGTAATAAAAAACAATAGAAACAAACAATAACGATTGGAGGGGAAATTGTGACTCAGCGGAGATACTGCATGGTCATTCGGAAAGGAGGATATCGGAACGTTAATGAATAATATTCAGAACAGCGCGAGGTCTTTTGCGATTTTTGAAATCAGAAATGTCGCAATCATAGTTGCAGAGATCATTCAAAACAGAATTATTAATATTGGAAATGGAGTTATTAAAATTTTTGTGCAATTTCATAAACAAATTGTTTAAAATTTGGGAGGGAAAGAGCATGTCTGATATCATTTCAGAGAAATCAGGGCGAATGTGTAATCATACGTAGGATTTTATTTTCAAGTTTTTGTGTGATCTCGAAATTCGACGGAGCAATAGATCCCCAAACAGGGCCCGCATATGCAAGTAAGCAAGATAAAGGAGTTTTTTTTTATTTTCCAATGACATAGTAGAGTTCCTACAAATACTCGTAAGTGGATACAGTATGCGAATGCATCTATTAAATTTAACCCTAAGATTAACTTAAAAAATTGAAATTATGCATAATTATATAAGTAGAACATAATAACAAAATATGTAACATTATTATGTATAAAAATAAAAGGCATTTTTATTGTTTGGCAGTTAAGTTATAATATGAGAATGATAAATAAATAGAAATACTATATGAATTAAATTCAAAATAAAAAACTGAAATCTGCTAGGCAAATTTCAACTTATCATGTGTGAACATTGGAGAATGGATGAATAAATTCAGGAATATGCCAATGTTTAATAATGTACGAGATATAGGAAGCAATGGATTGGAATACTACAGGAATGACCAAATTCAAATAGCCACATGAATACAGCGATGTTGAATAGATCAAGAATTCACGAAGAATGAATTGTTCAAGAATCTCTAAAAGAATATTCAAAAGTAAGATAAATGTCGTCGAAAATGAAATATTCCCAATTCTACAAGAAACATTATCACATTCAATAGTCAAAAGAATATATCAAAGTTTGAAAATTCTAGGCATAAATGAAATATTCCAAATACAATAAGAAGCACTATACAACTCAATAGGCATGGGAAATTGTCAATAGGGATAAATGTGAAACTTCAAGAAGAAGGAATGGATCAACGCACTGCGAGTATTTATAGCCATTGGAAATACAAATGTTTAAAATCCCAACCCAAAACATGAAACGTGATTCAAAACCATGCTACAAAACACTTCAAGCAAAAGCCAAATTCTCCAGAAAATTAATGAAGATCAACGTTATTCATGAAGCATTTCAAAAGTGAAGGGGCCCAAAGTACCATTTTCCGCCGAAATTTGCAATGGAATTTTAATTGCTTGGGCCTCATTTTCGGATGTCACGGACGCCTAACCAGGACAACATGATGTTCACACATGGTAATTAATTGGGTGTAAATCATAACATTCACGCGTCAATATCTGCTGAAACTATCAAAAACGCAAATCAGAGTGGATAACAATTCGTCTCGTGTTCACAGCTGAGGCAAAACGAACAGCTGTCGAAATGATACGGATAGTTAAATAGTTTGTTTCATTTCTCTCAAGGGAGGAAATAAACGTGTCACATGTTCTTTTCGAACACTTTGCATAGTTTAAAAGAATTAAAACTGGTGACCTAAATCACCGCCGATTAATTTTTCGCGTGCGCAGAGCTCATTTTATCGTTTCATAAAAAATCAGTTATGTAACGGAAGCATAAAATAAAACAGCCATGGATTATTATTTTAAATACTTTGTCTCCTTAACTGAAAAGGTTGCAATACTAATAATGATAATATATTTTAATCAACAGAATATTTTACTCACTATTTGATCAATGAAATGACTTTTCTTGCATTTTTCTACATAGATTTTTAAATTAAATCTTTTCCCCCATCCCGAAAAAAATCTAAATATATGAAAAAATAGAATATAGGACTTAGCATTGCCCAATTTTAGTTAGTAACACAATGCATTTTATTTTAATAAGTTTTATTAAAAAAAAAAGAAATATTCAAAAACTATCTAACTTCATTGCAATAGTTAGATATTTGGTGTCGTTCTACAGGACGAGGGCAAGTGTTGTCCATGCCGCACGATGCAAATCCTAAGCAGTTTCAGTTCCAAATGGTTAATAATTACCAGGTGATTTATACATACGGAGATGTACCGCCTGTCTACTAGAAGCAGGGGCTAAAGAGATACGTTGCTCAAGACTATTGCAAGCAACCCACTCTCAACCAAAGAGTAATAAAATGATATAGTGCAGTATCAAGGTTGCCAGTTCGGTGCAAACATAATCTCCACATGAGTTTTAATTTTTAATTTTAATTTTAATTTTTTTATAGTGAACTATTATTACTTTACGCTGTTGTCCCGAAGGGAGAAAAAGATCTATCTTGCAGTGATTTTCCAAAGAAATGGATATTTTTTTTAGTCAATCATAGCGAAATGAAACATATTAGTCAAACTATTTAATTAGTTGTGGGTATTTTTTTTCTTGATTATTAGAAATATAAGTATAAGAAACTCTTATCCGGATTCATATATATATGAAGATAAAAGATAACATCAAGATAAAAGTGTATGGCTGCTCCTCAGCCAGAATACTTTGTTTAAACCATTCAGAGCTCTTTAAGAAACATTCTATGCTAGCTCTGTTTCACTTTGATGTCCTAATTTTTCCCCCCTAGATTCTACGAAGGGCAGGATCTAGGAAAAATGAATTTAAAAGAATAATTTAGTAGACAGTTTGTCATTCTGAACAAAAAAAAAACCATAATCAGTGTAAGAATGGCTGCACAATTAGAACAAGTTTGTTTATTTCTCCACATCGTTGGTAGTTGAAGCTCAAACACTGCAATTCGCGCATTTAGCTTCAATTGGTTTTGGAAAGATAGATTCATAAAATAATTAAATTAACATAAAATTCTAATATTATTCGAATTATTATTTTGATTCTTCAAAAAGACCAAAAAATCTCAGTTGCGTAATTCCTGTTTTTTATTTTTTCAAATCCAGGAACAAATATTAAATAAACTTCAGATATGTCACCACGACAGGAATTTACCGATGTAATACTGTGCCCAAAAAGTAAGATCGACTTTTTTTTTTCTAAAACTCTTTATTTATTCTTCCAAATTTATTTCATCGCCTTCAAAGTAATTCCCTCCGGACACAATGCCAAACAACAATAACCATCCTCAATGCATGCTAAAAAGTCATCGGCAGGGATGGCCTTCAAAGCGCGCGGCGATTCACACTGAATCTCTTCAATCGACTCCAAACGATGTCCCCGGAGTGGTCTTTTGAGTTTAGTGGATAGCCAGAAGTCGCACGGGGCTAAATCAAGTGAATAAGGTGGCTGTGGAACGATATGGGCCTCATTTTTGGCGAAAAAGTCACGAAGAATCAATGCAGTAATAAGATATAATAAGTAATAAGTATAAGTAATAAGATATCAAGCAGTAATAAGATAATGCTGGCGCATTATCGTGATGCAAAAACCAAGAGTTTTCTTTCCTTAAATATGGCCTCTTTTTGCGAATAGCTTCACGCAAACGATGCATAACACGGTGATGAGATCATATTTATCTGAAGATATTATTATTCTACTTTAGAAATCAGAATAACCATTCAAGTTTTTACGATACTATATTAATCGTTGAAAGCAATCATAGTAATGTGAAAGTTTTACAAAAGTTGAATTGTGATAAATTAAGTCCCTGCACCGGAGAAAAAAGTTTTACACAGAGAGAGGAAAGCATGAATCGTAAAGTTTTTCAGGATCAATACCTCACCGCTCAAAATGAATCCCAACGAGGAAAAGCAAATGTGCTGTCAAAGACTTTTAGGTTCAGTATTGCCCTTTTAGATAGCTTCCACCCTTAGTGAGATGCCAAAACTGGCCCAAATGGCTGAAAACTGAATCTAAGCAGTCTGAACATGGGCCATTTTTCAGCTTCCAATGGTCAATAATTACCAGTACATTGATACACCCGGGCATGTACCGTCCGTCTATCAGAAGCCGGGACCAAAGAGATAAAAGTGCGCCGTCTCGGCTCAATCTGTAGGATCATTTTTTTCCCTGGAGAGTCACGCACAGATAACATGCGGGTCAAAACTGTAAAATAAAAGTTACAACAAATCAAAAGAAATAATCAAATGACGGAAAAGGGATATCAACACCAATAAATTAAATCCAGCAAGGAAAACAAGAACAAATAAATACGACAAAGCTAATGAGTCGTAACAAGCTAATATGGAAAAAAATTAAGTCTGTAGTCTCGACAATGAAAAAGAAGAAAAAAAAAAAACATGAAGAAGACAAAAGAATAAAGGCAAAGATCACCAGGGCTTCCCGAATGCATGATACCCGTACACATCTAAATAAGACGTGGCCCCCTGAGGGGTTTATTACAATGTATCATTCCGTATCCTACGTAATTAGTGGGATGATGCGTGCAAAAATAGAATAGCAAATTCTAATATCTATCTGAAGATTCAGTCCACAAAAGTAAATAAAAAAATGAAAATCAACATTAAATAAATACATTTAATTCCGTACCAAATAAAAAGATATTAAATGCGTACCAAATCACTAACTATCCTATCCGTACCAAATCACTAACCTATGATGCCATTTCTAATTCATAATTCTTGTGCTAAAGATAAAAAAATAGTTTATAATCACAGTTTGGATATGTTGCTTTAGGAATTTAGAAAATTAGGATTAAAGAATAACAAGATATTAATAATAACAAAAAAATTCTTATTGCTCTTTAGTATTTTGGCAAAAAATAGGTAAAAAAAAATATTTAAAAGAATAAAAAAGTTGTCTCTAAGGGTTATAATTATGAATTTATAAAGAATGTCAGATGCCCGCAAACATAAATGCACAAATGTAAATCTTAATTTCAATTATAACCTTAGCGTAACATTTAGAAGCGACTTTTATGTCACGCTTTTTGTTTTATGACACTAAAACATTTCTTATGTAAAAAAAAAAAAAAAAAAATCAATAAATCAATATATTTGATAGATTTACATATTTTTTTTTCTGTAATTTTATGATGTCAAACAACTTCATTGCAAAATTTTAATAATTAATAACTTAGTACTTATCTAAATAATCATATTTTTTATTTAAATTAATCAGTATATAGAACCTATTTGATTCCACGTGTTAAAATGTAATGCATTCGTTTAGATGTGCGATTAGGAGTCATTATTTCAGTATTTCATTAGAGTTTGCTAGCTTAAAAATAATGCATCACGTACGGCATACAGTTCAAGATGTCTGCAGAACAACAACAATTTAAAACTAACTTTAATAAGATAAAATACGGACCGTTAGATTTGAAATAGTTATACACACCGACCTTGCAGTTAGTATTACATTTCTCTGTTCGTTTAACAGTCGCGTGCGCGTCAACAATTTTCTTCTTCCTCCTGGTGCACGTGCAGTCCGTGGACACGCTCTCAGTTGTGGATAATCTTTGTAATGGTGGACACGGCACTTCAAATGTGCTATAGTTATCCCACAGAACAGTAGCCTGTTAGCCGAGTGTCTAGCGTTCTGGCGCTCGTGTCCCGGCGGTGACATAGATGTTTGTAGCGGGTTGGAAACCAGTTTAAACCACAAATACCGGTCTACTATGATTGTTAGAGCGTTTGGCGTAGAGCTGACAGCTCTATCCCATAAAAAGAAAACATTTGGGGCCTGAATGGCCGACTGGATAGCGCTCTGGCCCTCGGTACCACAGGTTTCGGGTTCGAGTCCCGGCGGTGCCATGGATGTTTGTAGTGGTTCGGAATCCACTTTCAACTGTAGGTCCCGGTCTGTTTAGTCCTCGTGAGACAGAAAATGACCATAGAGCGACAAAACCAAACCAAAGAAAACATCTCCTGTCTCAAAATCTGCAAGTAGGCAGACGGCCTTGACCCACTATGAGGCTGTTGCGTCATTGATGATAATGATGTAAAAAATATACATATGTATTATTGTGCATTTGGCTCCTAAAACTATGCATGCTCAGTTCCACGTCCGTGGCTTATCTTCAAGCCCCCTGGGTAATGCAAAGTGAGTAACGTTTGTGCAACCCTTATGGCATAAAAAGATCACGGTCTATTTGCCAGCTGCATTAGAAAGAAAAAAATTAACCAAATGACACTTTATTAAATAGATTTCACGTTAATAAACAATAAAAAATTATTAAAAATAAACAAATTACTAAATATATTAATTTCAAATAATTTTTTTTTTTACTTTAAACAACAACAAAAAAAAAAAAACCCAGAAATATTTTTTTTTAGAATATTTAAGAAAATAAATCTTTATTTTTTAAACTGACGAAATTTCAGGATATTTTATAATGTTTAACACTCCTTCAATAAAACTTATTCTATGTAAACAAATCAAAAAAAAAAAAAAAAAAAAATTATTTGAATCAAAATAAATAAATAAATTTGATAAAAACAATCATTTCAAATTTAAAGTCATTTACTTCAGTATTTTATTTATTTAATTTTTCGAATTTTAAGAAGACATTTTTTTTTAACTCATTCATTTTTAAACTCTTTTTATAATAATTATTTCTTAAAAAGAAAGCGAAAGATATTTAGTGGAAATTTTTTTTTTTACTTGATTTTAAGATATGCTCTAAATAAGAAAGCAGTTTGTTAAAAAATTAAAATATTTCATTATTTTAAATTATATAATTCATTTCGACGATACCATTTTTTGGGGGGGGAGGGGGAATATTTCGAAACCATCATTATGACACTAAAAATTAATTATGCGACAAACGCTTTTGCATACCTTCCACACTTCTATAAAATTCTACGCTAACAAGTAATATAAAAAAAAAAAATTTTAAGTCAATTCCTACTTACGTCAACAAAAAACTTAGTTAGTTTTTTTTTAAATTTTTTAACTTAGAAAAAATTCTCTCTCTCCCACACACACACTTTCCATCTCTCTACTCATTTATTCACATGTTTCATTTTCCGTTTTGTTCCCTCCTTGACTCAGACTAGACCCACAATGAAAAAAGAATCTGAAAAAGAAATTTTTTTCCACGCTTCCCCACTGACGGTATTTATTCCTCAATTTAAATCCTGCTAAATACCTTATAGAAAGAACATTTTTTTTCAATTCCTACGATTAGCCCACACTCTCCCTATATATATCTATATATATCTTGCTCAAATTTCCAATCGTTCATAAAACACTTTTGATTCATTCACTTCAGTTCAAATGCATTTTCTTTGAATTTGTAGTGGATGACACTGGATGTGAATACAGTTTTTTCAAATATTCATTCATTCATTACATTTAATTAATTCATTTTAGTTTTTTTTTAGATCTACCCATAGAGGGCGCCAGATAAACTTAAAAAAGAATGAATGAAAATTACTTATAAAGGACTTCTGCAATAGAGTGAAAAAAAGTAGGAATTGACTTAAATCACCCATATAAAACTAAAATTGATGAATTAATATTTGAAAAAACTGTATCTAGCATTAAATGTCATCCACTGCAAGTTTAAAAAAAAAGCATTTGAACTGGAGTGAATGAATCAAAAGTGTTTTATGAAAGATTGGAAATTTGAGCAAGAGTTATATATAGGGAGAGTGTGGGCTAATAGAAGGAATTGAAAAAAGCTTTATAGATTGCGAGAATTAAATACTTTTAATCTGCTTGAGACATATATTTCTTTCCAAGGAGGAAAAGGGAGAGAACGTGTTGGGAGATTCAAAGAAGTTGACAAGAAGTGAGTCCTTGAATTACTTGTTGACCAGAAAGAGGATTTGGTAATAAATAGGCAGTATAAACGACCATTAACCATCTATTATAGTGTTTGCGTCCTGTTCGTGGAAAGCCACACACACACCTGGGGGAAAACGCAGGAACTCTGAAAGAGAGATGATTCTGTGAGTTTCGAAAGCGACTTCCTAGTGTTTCTTCAGCTTCTGTTGCAGATTTGCAGAATGGATCATTTCACAAGGGAGGGGGAAACTAATTAGCAATTCAACTGCTGCTCTGAGTGAGAGTTGGGTAAGCTGTAGCGGATATTGCTTTCTCCGGCACACTACTGTGTCCAAAAAGTAAGACCCGTTTTCAATTTAAAATTCCCGGGGCTTATGGAATTTCACTTTTTTCTTCTTTCTTAGGTTGTTTGGCACTGTCCTTGACATCTGTGTGAAATTTGACGTCGAAATATTCATTGGTGTCTGAGTCAACTAAGAGTCTGGTTTACTCCTCTATCAACACTCAACTGCGGAAGGTCACTGAGGTTACTTAACGTGCACCATAGAACTTGTTATATTAGATGTTTCAAGATGCGCAGAATATAATTTAATTATTCTTTTTAAATTAGCAGAATAATTATTAATTAGCAGAATATAATTTAAATAAAACAGGCATGTCCTATATTCGCAAGAATATCGTTTTAAGATCAAAGTTAATTTTTGAATATAGGGATGCACACATAATGTATTTGTTTAATACATTGGTTTTCACTCCTTTGGCCATTATAAAATAAATACGTTTTGTAAGAGTGTGATACATCTCGCCGGCTTAATATCACTAAATATATCCAAGCTTTACGAGCTGAAAATTGTTTTATTCTAAACAAGGAAAAATTGAGCGTTAACATTTTTAAATACATTTCCGTGCAGTAATCTATGTAAGCAAAGATGAATTTTGAAGCACATGTACACTCATGTCCATAAATTAGGGATAATTCAGAATCACACAGAAATTGAACTCTAAAATAAAAATTTCAGCTGTAGAATTATAACACACATCTTGAAGAAGAATATGCAAATTACAGGAAACCACCAGATGGCGCGGATAGTACGTCACAATGACGAGAGTGTAAGAGAGGGGTATATAAGGATGGTGACAAAGAAAGCATTTGGATGATTTTTTACGTGGTAGAATTATCGGACGACTGGAATGTGGACATACCCAGCTGGAAGTATCCGAGGAACTTGGAATCGCCCAGAGTGTCATCTCCAGGCTTTGGCAACGATTCCAAGATGATGGTAATGTGAGTAGATGTTACAGCACAGGTCTCCCCCCGGGTTTCAAAGCCGAATGAGGACCGGTATTTAGCAGTTACTGCCAAAAGAAACAGATGGAGCACAGCATCAGACCTGTCTCGTCAGCTCTCTTCAGCTACCTGTACGACAGTTTCAAGGCAGACCGTGTACAGACGCTTAGGGCACATTGGTCTATATGCTCGTAGGCCTGTCAGATGTGTTCCACTTACCGCAACTCACTGTCGCCTGCGATTAACCTGGAGTAGAAAGCATGCATTGTGGACACCGCAACAGTGGTCTGGTGTGATGTTTTCCGACGAGTCCAGGTTTAGTTTGCAGTCTGATTCTCGCCGGACTTTCATATGGAGAGCGCCAGGTACCCGTTACCACCAAGAGAACACCATTGAACGACACCGTTACGGTGGTGCAGGATGGCTCGTTTGGGGAGGAATTATTCTTGGTTCCAGAACTGATCTGCATGTTCAGAGTGTAACGATGACAGGCCACATCTATCGGAATGTCATTCTGGAACAACATGTACGTTTGTTTCGGGGCGCCATGGCTGCTGAATTTCTGTTTATGGATGACAACGCCCGTCCTCACCGTGCAAACATTGTAGACGAATGCCTTCAATTGGAGGATATCACCCGTAGGGATTGGCCAGCATACTCGCCGGACTTGAATCCAATAGAGCATGTGTGGGATATGCTTGGCCGACGAATTGCAGCCCGTCAACCTCCTCCCACCTGTCAACCGGAACTTCGGAGGGCATTGCTTGATAAGTGGTGTAATATTCCCCAAGATCAGATTGATAATTTGATACTCAGCATGCCTGGGCGTTGTAAGGCCTGTATTGCATCGTCCGGGAGACATACTCCATATTAACCATCATACTAACCATGTTATACTGTTTTTTGTAAATAGGTTCTTTTTGAAATTTGCTCCAGGCAGTAAAAATCGCACTTTTTATTAATTATGTCAAACATATAGCATCTTTTTTGCTCTTTACCTTTTGTTTAATAAATAGACTTTAGAAATAAGTCTAATTTGTTTTGCTTCTGTCTCTTTCTTTGCCTGAACTTCATTATCCTTAATTTATGGACATGAGTGTATTTCAGTGAAGGAAAAATTTATCTTTTTAGAAACTTTAAAAAAAAATGATAGCCAAAAAAGTTTCGGAATTTTCTTAAATTTTGAACTCAAATTACACTAGTATTTTCAATTATCTGCACATTTTATTAATACACTAAAACCTGTTTTTGTGCGATGGACAGGGACCGTAAAAAAAAAAAAAAATTCCCACATGGAAAATATGTAAATGAAAACCTCACAATGTAGCTAAAAATTGGGATTTCCAAAGTAGGAAAAATTGAATTGACATACCGGAACATTTTTAAATGTTTTATTTGCTCTATAGATACCAAAATGTGTATATAAAACTATTTATCGTTAAGTACGCAGATTTTTTTTTATTGATAACTGGTTTAAAATCACTTTCATCGCTTGAAGATGCTACTTCGCATTTGATAACATTTGTTATTTTGACAGCCATCTGTTTTCTTTTTAAATTATATTTTTAATTAATTTTTATTTACAATATGCATTGGATGGAACTTTTTAGTGTGTACCGCAAAAAAAAAATTGCACATAGAAAGTGACACGAAAAAATAAACACACAATAACGGGCCACATAAAGCAGGTTTGACTGTGTATATTATACAGAGGCTCTCAAGAACGTTTTTTTTTTTTAAGTATTCAGGTGTGTTATACAGCGGTTTCCAAAGTATGCATTAAAAATTAGTAGCCTGTATTCGAATATAAAGTCCAATATTTTCTTAAAATATTTATTCTTTTTCGTTTTATTTAATAAAGAAACTACAAGGAAGCAGGAAAGGCGCAAAAGCGACCGTACACCAAAACATTTTCAGATAAATTCATAAATAAAATTATGTTTGTCGCTTTTTGTATTTTGGCAGCATTTAAAGCAGCGTTTGGTTTTGATTGCTCCTTGCTTACTTCGTTATATTGTATTTTTTTTTAAAAAATGCTTCGTAATCGTTAAGAAAGAATCGCATTCGAAAATTAATTATTTTTAATCCTAATAGTGGAAAAATCATTTCGAAATATAGCTAAATTAGTAAATGTATTTCATTTGATGTTGCAACTTGTGACGAAACGCTCTGAAGAAGAAAAAAAAGAAGACAAAAGTTAACAAAAGGTAGTACAACAAATTTATCTCAATTCGATCAGAAACTTACCCTTTGCACTCGAGGGCTCCGGAGCGGAGCGATTTAAAATTTGTCTTCAAAGGGTTAATTTTCCATCTTATTTTCATAAAATAATAAATTTTTTTCTGTGCGTACACTGATTTAGATGGAAAATATTTGATTTATTATTAGATTTATGTATTGAAGACAAGCTTGAGCTTGAAGACAAATTTTTAATGGCTCCGCTCCGGAGGGTTGATAGTTGTAAACATTGCGAAAAACCGTTCTCATAGGCGTCATAGAAAACCGTTCTACCTCAATTTCACCACAAACTGTTAAGCTCAGATCAGCAAGCTTACGTGGGTTTTCTGCCGGAAGAAACATTTTTGAAAGAGCAAAAACATAGGTTTTGGTTTTGCGAAGGAAAACCTATTTTCCTTCCCCTCTATTTAAAGAAAATAATAATTACATATTTTTGCTATAGAGGCTTAAAAGATATACCCTCCGCAGTCGTACAATATTTATAGAAGTGGCACATTAGCCGAAAATGTCACACGCATCAACTGACAATTTGATGTCAATAAATAGTCAATTGACATACATTGTAGAAACATACATTGATCAACGTATTGACAGGCACTGATTGAAACAGAGTTACATCAGACTTTTATGGATCATGCTTGTTGGTAATGTGGTTGCAGAATAAATCTCCACCTGGTGGTAGGGTGGATGCGTGTGATAAGTCAGATACACTTGTTGTGGAGGTCAAAGAACAGGTCCGATGCAATGTGGGCCGTAAGAAACGTCGTGGAAACTTCTAACTTTACTGCTAAAGTGTGCTGGAACTCTACTTGTGTGTCTACGGCTGGAGAATCAACGGAGAGAAAGTCCTGCAGAATATATAGCGGAAAGATTTCGTACGCTTGTACTAGAAATGATATGTCTGTCAATTTTTATTCTAATCTACGCCAATCTATACGACATCACTATGAATCTTAAACGAATATTAGCTGTCTCTTTTTTGAGCATTTACTGTAAGCTTCATATAAGCCTCGGTGCTGAGAAACGTTTCTTAACACTTTTTTGGTTTCCAGATAAAAGTTTAGCTGTATTTGCTACTGATTGCAATATGGAAAGTTAATACTACTACATGACACTACATCCATGTGCCCTAGTGCTGAGTTGCCCCTTTACAACTTGGGAATGATGTGAGTGAGAAGTATGATTGGGCTCTGTGACGCTCTACGTTCATAGGAGACCGGAACCTACGGCTTAAAGTGGGTTCCGAACCGTTTCAAACATCCATGGAATCTTCGGGACTCGAACCCGAAACCTGTGGCCCCCAGCACCAGAGCTCTAGCCACTCGGCCATCTGGCCCCCATTATGGAAGGTTACAATTGAATTAAAAATTCATTAAAATGTTTGTCTTTCCGAACTGTCTTTCTTATTCACGTCTTTTAGGGACCTGATGGCCAAGTAGCTACCGTTCTGGCGCACGGTACCATAGGTTTCGGTTTCGAGTCCCAGTGGTGCTATGGTTGTTTGCAGTGGTTCGGAATCCACTTTAATCAGTAGGTCCCGGTCTCATAGAATCGTACAGTGTTGCGAGGGTATGTTACTCCGCGTCTGTAGCTTATCTTCAAGTTATACGCGACCCCCTGGGTAGTGTTAAGTGAGTAACGTCGATGCAGCCCTTACGGCATAAAAAAAAATCACGATCTTATTTGCCAGCTGCATTAGAAAAAAAATATTCGTCTTCTTTATGTGCTATAAGTTGCAAGCCCCATTTCCGCACATACTTTCAACTACAAAATCTGCTTATGAGCAATTAGTTCGCAGTCATTAAAGCATGAAAGTTTGAAAAACGCACAGGTTCTTACAATGAAACACATTTCAGTGTTGCAATGGATTCATTTCTGTTTGCAGCAATACCCCATTCCGCGGAATAGGCTTGACAGAACAACGGGTCGCGTTTCAAATTTATGCATCCTTCACTGCCGAATGAAAATTTCTCACTTCTAATGCGCGCTCATTTACATAACTTTCGCCGTACACTTCGAAAGCTGTCCAAACAGTACGCAGAATTCCTATCCTTATGTCACTGTTCAAAATCCCCGAGTTCCGACGACGGCTACATTTAGAACACAGAAATGAAAAATCCCGCCGAGCGACATATTTTGTGTATATTATATGACTAGGGATTGCAATACCGGTATTTTGAGCCATTTGTACAATTTCGTAACACCGGTAATCACAAGTTTAAATACCGTTTTTTCGGTATTTATTAGAAATTTTGAATTCTTATCTGTGAAATTCTTATTCTTATTCTATTCTCCACAAACCTATCCACATTCAGAAGAATTCGGGTACAGTTATCGAAGATTATGATGATACTGATGTCGATAGTGAAAAGAATTGTCTTGAACAAAATTAGAATAGGCGATAACTAAATAAAATTTCAGCAAACCGGAAATACAATACAGAAATGGCTATATCAAAACAATCCG
>BPLQ01004674.1:0-34181 GCA_021605075.1 Caerostris darwini
TGCGATTTAACCCTTTTTATTTATTGCCCTTTTCAATACGCTTTTATTAGCTTCACCTGTATGTTTGTATGTATGTATGTAACTGACTTTTTCTCCTGGAGATCTGTTTCTCCTCATATACACTATTTAAGCTGCAAAGAAACATTTACAGGCATCTTTCAGAAAGAAAACAGTTGATTCTTTTTAATACGCTTTTATATTAGTTTCACATGTATGTTTGTTTGTTTGTAACTGACTCTTTGGGCTCGATTTTGCCCTACTTTAAGCGATCAGATTTAATTTAAACGTTGTAGACTTATCAAGGACCGACGACAATAAAATAATTTGATAAGTTTATTGTCTCATTATGATTAGGATCGCCAGGATTAGAGATTTATTTTAACTTATGAAGAGCAATTTAACCCATGTAGAATGAAAGTATTCAGTAAAGACATTCAAACCTACGTAGGACAGTGGCACAACGAACTATTCGCATTTAGCCTTTGTTTTACTCACAATTACATTATTGTAAGAACTATAGTTCCACTCCTCCGTACCGGGACCTCATTAAAATATTATAGTTTAAAAACACTAAAAAACATGCTTTTAGAGTTAATCAAACTAAAAAATAAATGAATAGTTTAAAAAAACTAAAAAACACGCTTTTAGAGTTAATCAAACTAAAAAGTAAAAAATAATTGTTAACATAAGAATAAAATGACTGACGAGAAAATGATTTCTAAAAGCGTGGGGTGCTCGATATCAATCGTTATAATTTTTCACTAGTTTCATTCAGAAATGCAGAGTTGGATTAAAAATGTCATACAAAGCACCCCACGCTTTTAGAATTAATTTTATTATTATGTTAACAATTATTTTTTACTTTTTAGTTTGATTAACTCTAAAAGCGTGTTTTTTAGTTTTTTTAAACTATTAATTTATTTAATCACCTATAACAATTTTTCATATTTTGTTTTTTAAAATATTTTTGTCATACATTTTGAAACTTTATTGTGCAGTGTCGGCTAACTAGGTTGTGTAAAGTACTAGAAACTTCAGTATGTTTTAATAATAATTATTTATGAGAAAATTTCAAGTACTTTATATTTGACACTTTTATTCACTAAATTTAGTTCTTGTAATTGAAAATGTCTAATTAAATATTCTACATTTTCGTAAATAGACATTAGCAGGCATGCACTTGCATCTAATATATTTTCGGCATTCCGTCGATGTTGATTGAGATGAGCGGATGAACATTCCGAAATCTCTCTCACTCTGTGAAATGAAATTAGCGAGAGAAATTTTCGATAAATATGCTAACCTCGATTTGGTGCGTATGCAAATGAAGATCTGGTGTTGAAAGCAAATAGGCGGATTACATTTCAATCTGGCAAATTTGCATCGGAAGTCAATGAAACGAGCACGGATCATTTTCGAAGAGAACTAAATAAAAATACACAATGGAAAATCGTTAAGGAATCTAAATATCGCAAGTATCATCATGCTAATGAAATTTGAATACAATAATTCCTAGTTGCAGCTAAATTAACTTGTTATAAACAAAATAAGAAATGCTTTAAAAAATTAAATTACTGATAATTTCCATTGAATAAATATTCAGTAACAGAATAAATGCCTATCATTATTCTACAAAATTCCAGTTATTTGTATTGAAATTACTCGTCAAGCATTTTCTACTATGTAAGCCATTATCACTTTGCCTTTAAGCTGCTACTGACGTTAAATATTCTAATTTTTCGTGGTGTTAAACGAAAGTAAAAACTTACTCAGCAATTACATGCCAATTATTTTTCATTGCAATGAATACAATATTTTTTTCGCAAATGACACTTCTATAAGCTTTATTAAAATTGTTATTTTCCATTTCTCAGTACGTTGATTTGCCGTCATTTGTCAACAGCATTGCATAGAGGCAAAACGTTAAGTCTGCTACACTGCACCGTGTAGTTAAAATCTTAAGTCTGCTACATTATATTTTGATACTAAATTTCAAATGAATAATTCCAAGGACAACATTAAGATTCCACCTACTCCTTCTCTTTCTTGAGCGCAACATAAAGACTGCCTGAGTTACTGATTAATTGATAAAATCCCCAAAATAGGCAGGCAAGATTTCAATTTGATGTCCAATTTTTCTTGCTGGTCATCCGTAATTTTGAAATTTTAAACATGCTATCCATCAGGCCTCTCAGTGCTACTTTCACTATCGTAAAATATTTAAATATCCAGTTTTTTGTATAAAGTTTAGAAGCACATAAAATGAAATTCTTTAAAAAGATAAAATAAATTCTTTAAAAAAATATTTTTAATTGTTTAAATTTCTGTCCAGTGTTTACGGATATAAGCTATCCTGAAAGATAATGTATTCAGCTATTGGTGCGACCTAAAGGAATGAATCTCTTGAAGAATAAGTAGATTTTGGAGATTGCTACAACAATTCTATCATCGACAATTGAATTGGCAAATTGCAGAGTGATCCTAACAGATGTTCTTAAATTTATACAAATGGATTAATACTTACATGCATCACATTACATTTAATATACAAAGAGCAATAAAATATTATCTGACAAACAAAAAATAACTTCTTAATTTCTACTAATTAAAGCAAGAATCTGTATAATTATTTATAATGAGCCCATATCTGCGTATTGAATTAATTAATTAGATTATATTTACGGCAAAAAGCTTATAAACTAAGCCTTAAACCAGTACATAAATCTATCTAATTATTGGTTTAATGCAACCATATCTCCCAATCACAAAACATTGTATCTAGTTAAAATAACTTATCTGTAACATATCGTCTGGTAAAAAGAAGAAGAAAAGTCATTAAAAGCAGTCGAAGATAATACCCAATTCAACATCTTTCTCTGTCTAAGTACCATTAAAGTTCTGGAAGACGCTTCCGAAATGGACAAAGAATAAGCAATAAATTATTATTTTATGTCAAGTTCGACACAATACAGTAATCTCAGTCGTAAAACCTTATATTCGAATTTCATTGCAGAGATTTCGTTTTTTTTCTGGTTGCCATTCTATTTGTTGTAAGATAAGGCAGGAGTATATTTCTTCTTCTTCAGATATTCCTTTTTCGAATATGGAATAAAACATTTGGTAATATGGAATGATATAGTTAAGTGTCTAGAAAAATAAACAAGCTCAATTACTTGCAGTAAATTAAGTCAGTATATTGTTACGAACTTTTTTAGAACGTATTTAAAAATATGTTTAATTGCAATTCAAACTTAAATAAAGATTAATTTTTTTATTGCTCAAATTTTTATTTTTATTTTAAACAACTCATTTATTTATTATGCTAAGCCGGAAGATATTATCGTTAAATAAGTGAAAATGCTACGAATTTGAAGAAGTTATCGGAAACAAATTAAAAATTTATTATAAAGTAAATTATTTACCTATCACGAAATTTTTTAAAGGAAGTTTCGAACAATTCTTTGAAATTCTTAAATGCATGTTGTATGCTAAAGTTAAAGGTTATAGCATAAATTTTGCAGTTAATTTTGTAAATGATTTATGTATAATTTTGGGGTTTTTTGTTTGAAATTTCTAATTAAAATTAATTTACTTTGTTAAAATTCCCTAATTGCAGGAATTGAAATATCAAGATTAGTACTTAGATTTTTAAAAGATTTTAAACAAAAGGCATATATTAATTAACATAAGTAATGCAATAGCATAATGAATGTTTATAAACATAAATATGCTTATAATTACATAAAAAGAAAAGAAAGAAATTTCATAATGGTGACTTATTTTCATTCATTCATCGTGACAATCTTTTTTCCTGAGAACACATATCACATATAAGGGCCTTTGATACCCCAGAAGAAGCTGTTTGGAAGTAATTCACTGAATTCCGTTATCAGATATCATAGGTCATACCATCATCAACATCATTAGTGGCGCAATAACCCACAGTGAGCCAAGGCAATCTGTCTGCTGGCAGATTTCGAGACAGGAGATGCTTTCTTTTTACGTCGTAGGGTTGTCAGCCCTACGCCTAACGCTCTACGATCATATTAGACAGGTAACAATGATTTAAAGTTAATTCCGAACTACTACAAACATTCACATTGCCGAACTTGAACCCGAGACTTATGGCACCGAGCGCCAGAAAGCTAGTCACTCCGCTATCAGACCCCATAGATCATATATATCATAATATCATATATATCTATAGACCAGATATCATGGATCTAATAAGCAAGGATATACCTGAAAAAGAACGTTAAGGTCATTGGGGTCAAGATTGAGATTGTAAGTGTGAAAAGAGAGTGAACAAAAAGCTTCGCTCTAGAATTTTAATCGTCTGGAAGTTATGAGCAACAGTGCCATTACCTTCACTCAGCAGTTCTACAAACGTACAGTGCTTTCGAATTTATCCCTCATTATACTCTTTTAAATCGAGATTAAAAACTCCACCTCACATTTGATCAAAGGATTTATTTGAAATTTCAGTAAATCATAAACAAAAAATAGAAATTCTCGATTAAAGTTGGAAGTCTGCAATTTTTATTATTTAAGATGAGTTACTTAAACTCTAAAACATACTACAGCCATTTGCAAAAGTGTCTTGTTTATTGAAAGAGAATTTGATAAAAGGTCTAATGAAATTAAAACTTCATCACCGTGGAGTTCATGGGAAACAAATCCCATTAATAAGAAGCAAAAAAAAAAAAAAAAAAATAGATATATATCATTACTGTACTTTGTGTTTAATTATATATTCATTGAAAAAAATTCTGGGAAGAAAAAAAATTATTTTACTGCACAAATTAAAGTGAACTACTTTTTTTTATAAAGAAGTGCTCATTTGAAAAAATTCTTTTTAACCATATGTATTTCTATCTTAAAAATACGTTTACGATCTTTCAGCTAAGAATATTTACATACTAAATTTAAAAATAACAGATCACTAAAGAGAATTTTTAATGGGTTTTTTTTTAAAATGAGAAATTTATATGAAAGGAGAATTAAAAGCATAAAGATGATAATTTGAATTTCATTGCTTATGAGCATTAATTTTTTCAAGCAGATGACAAATTTTTTTATTTCATTTTATTATATTATTATTATGCTGTATTTTTTGTACTCTAATTTTTATCAAAAATGCACAGAAATTTACAAATCTAAAAACACAGACCTGAATAATTTGAATGCACACAAAAACAATTTGAAAAATAATCTGGTAAGTCTTTTTGTTAACTGTTAAATTAATAAATAGCTTGATTCATGGCCCAGATGCACCATTTGTAATTAATAAGTGAGAAGGGAAATATTAGATTACAGTTATTGACTTTCGTTACAGTAAAAGCCAAGAAGTCTCCTGATGACAAAACAGGGTTTGTAACATAGCAGATTCTCATGGATATCGATAATTCTTCTCAAATCTTCCTGGATAAAAAATCTTTATCATAAAAGATTTAGGTCAAGAAGTACAGCATTTGATATCATTCATCATTTACTGCAAAATTACTTGAAAAAAAAAGAACAAAATCTTAAACTGGTTCAATACTTGGCATTTTTCGATTTAGGAAAAGAATTGTTCAATATATTTACCTAAATTAATATATCTGTGCAGAAATAAAGGTTTGACATCTGAAAAACTGACATTAAATAATATAAATTATTTAAATAAAGTAATCAATTTATCCAAGCATTTCTAATATATATATATATATATATAAACTATTGTGTCCAAAAAGTAAGACCAATTTTCAATTTAAAATTCACTGGGCTTATGGAACTTCAATTTTTTTTCTTTTTTGGGTTGCTGGCCCTGTCTTTGACAGTGAAATTGTACGTCAAAATATTCACTAGTGTTTGAGTTTGACTTAGCTTTGTGAGACGCTTAAACTAATTACGGTGATTTTTGAAATGTCTGAATTAATTGAGCATTAAGAACATGAATTTTGCTTGCTGAAACGTATAGAATGTTGCAGAAGGCATTCGGTGAGCACTCCTATATCGTAAAGAAGTGTTTAGAAGTGGTATAAACAGTTCAAAGAAAGCAGAGAACGCGTTGAAGACGAAGAACCCTCCCTTTGAAGGCCATCCCTGCCGACGACTAAAAAGCGGGCTGAAATGTTCGTAGGCTGACACATAGATGGCGTTATTAGTATTAAATCCATATAATATTTAGTTAGCCCTAACCTTCAAAAGACACGTGTATAAATTTGACAGCTGTTGTACTATTAGTATGGGAGTTATAGCATTTTTAGAGTTCATCACGTGTAGTCCACTCGGCTGACTGTCGGTTGGACTCCAGTGTGAAATGATGGAGCCATGTTTCCTCCATTGTCCCATATCGACGCAAAAATTCGGGTATATTACGATTGAACAGCTCCAAACACTGCTTAGAATCATCAATTCGTTGTTGTTTTTAGTCGATTGTGAGCTCGCGCGGCACCCACTTTGAACAGAGCTTTCGCATATCCCAATATTAATCACGTTATGTCCAACACGTTCCTTTGATATCTTTAGGGTCTCAGCTATCTCAATCAACTTCACTTTACGGTTATCAGAAATTATTTTGTGGACTTTTTTGATGTTTTCGTCGGTAACAGCCTCTTTGGGGCGTCCATTGTGTGCATCGTCCCCGATGCTCATTTCGCCTCGTTTAAATTTAGCAAACCACTTCTCTACGGTTGATTTTCCTGGTGCAAAGTCCGAATAATGCATATCAAGCCAAGCCTTGGCTTCAATAGTATTTTTTTTTTTGCCAAAAAGCAATGCTTTATTAACACACGAAATTCCATTTTATCCATTTTTTCAAACTAACAAAAGTTGCTTCACTAAACATGCTATAACTGACATACTAATAGTGCAACAGCTGTCAAATTTATACACGTGTCTCTTGAAGGTTAGGGCTAACTAAACATTATATGGATTTAATACTATGTGTCAGTCTATGAACTTTTCAGCCCACCTGTTATTTAGCATGCATTGAGGACTGGAAAAAAAATGGGCATAAGTGTACTGTGTCCGGAGGGGATTACTTTGAAGGCGATGAAATAAATTTGGAAGAATAAAAAAATTTTTGAAAAAAAATTTTTGTCTTACTTTTTGGGCACAGTAGTATATATATTCTTTCTTAATCTGTTAACATTTATTTGTAAAATTATAATGATGTAATCCTGAAAAATAAATTGAAAACTATTTAAATATTTTTATCTTGTTTTTTAACAATAGTGAGCAATGGCATAGGTCAGCTTTTTAAGATCGACTATGGTATTCTATGGTATGAAATTCTGACAACGATAAAAAGTAAAGTTCTATTGAATTAAAAATAAATAAAATATTTTTTTATAAATTTTGGCCACGATCTCCCAGAACAATATAACAAATCCTGAGAAGAAACATTTACAAGCTATTCTGGAGCATCCATCCATCCATATCTATATTTACCTATATATATTAGATAGATAGGTAAACAGATAGATTGAACAAATACTCTCCTACGTTAGCAATATAAGATTTTTTTTAAACTTCGGATTGAACCAAAAATTACATTGCCTCTTCAACACACTCGAAACAGATAGGTAACTTTACTTTTTGCCGAAAGATATATCTAAAACGGGCACTGTAAAAATGAAATGGAGCCTGCACGAATTTCTCCCACAAAGTGAATGATCTTCAGTGATGGCAGGATTTACAATGTTTATTTCCAGCAACAATACGTGCTTCCAAGAAAATGTAGAGAGTTACGCCCACCGCATTTTTAAACTGGAAAAGTTCCTATAGTTCTGAATCGAAGAAGGAAGTAATCATGCTGAACATAAATGTATTTTTATATTAAAATGATATGGTTGAAAGAAGATGAGATTATTGGAGTAGAAAGGATTTTTTTCTTAAATAATTCATTTTATATATTATAAAGATGGAATGCATTCTTATTAAGCTTGATTGAAATTAATTATTCACTTTAAAATGAGTTAATTAGATATGCATTTAAATAAATAGCAATGTACTCTTATTTGTATCATAAACAAATACAATTGTGAATAAATTATATTATAGTAAAACAGATTTGCATTTCTCATAAATTAGAAATATATTTTTAATTTTTAATATTTATCATTTTTAACAGATGATATGAAGCAATTTTTATATTGATTCTATAACAGAAGTAGCTTTAGCAAGACTTGTTTGCTGTTGAATTCCGTGTGGGATCTGGTATAATTCCACTGTCAAATACCATTTTGAAGCCTCTGAATATAATGTAGTACGACCAGCTGCGGCCCTTCATCAATGTACTTATCATGGTTCCGTCAGTATGCCTTTGATGCTTACCTGGAATGACATCCTATCGTCTTTGATGGCGCCTAAGACCATTATGATATCTAACGAGCTGTATGATATTCAACAATAGAAGATGGAATAACGACTATTATACGACAAACAGAACCGAAATCAGTTACTGAACACCACATTATACCATTCAGTCATCCAAATGTTTAATTACCTACATAATCGCGATCTTTCATTTTGATGGGTTAGCATCAATGGCAGCCTTCCCAAAATGTGGCTTATACGTAAGCCAATCATCGTGAAATTAACCTCCCAGATTTTGGAGCATTCAAAGTTCCTGGCAAGAATCCATCCCTTGTCGAAAATAGTTGATAGAGTAGACCACCACCCCTTACCTTCAGATGCGCCGATTCGTGCATTTTGTTGTGCGTCTAGGTGGACCTGGTCTTTCCAAACAATTCACATTTCGTTCACCTATCTATCTGATACAAGTTCTATCCAAAGTAGATTTATCTGCATACTTTTAAGCAGCGATACAACGATTAAATCAATCAGCCTTTTCGAAAGCCTACAATTGGATCCCTTGATCGTACGATTGCCGGAACAGCCTTCGGTGTCATCTCTTAATCCACGCTTTCTTCTGAAACATATAACTCTAAAAAGTTCTGGATTCCGTAGACGACAGAGTGTAGCGACTGGATCAAACGTAATTTTTTTTCCTACTATCTCGCGCTACAACCACGTGACTAACTTTCATTTTAGATCATCTGCATAACTTATTCAAATGCGTATTATCCGAATTACGTAATATCTATAAGGCTAATAGATGGAGACTATGAAGATAGCTACGAAATCTTCATAGTGTTGCATTTTTTATGTTGGGTATTTTCTAAGCCGGGAATAGAAATACAATATTAATCGTATAAATTGATGTAAAGCAGTATTCATAATAAGTTAGGGAAAACGTGATCAAGTATTTTTTTTTTTTTTTTACCATTAACTTGCTTTTGAACAAGGACTTTTTACAAAGTCATAAGAAAATATTTATTCAATAGTGAGATAGTTTTTAAACATTTTTAATATTAAATTGCTTATGATCGTTTTAGGATTTTTCATTATGAATCAGCCGAATTTATATATTATTGTGAAAATTCTATTTCAAGAATAATCATGTATTCTTATTCAAGAAACAAGCATTGAATGTCGGAGATAATTTTGTTATGTAAATAAGAACATAAATATACTTAAAAGTTTTTCTAAAAAAATTGTATTTTGATTAAAGATAACTTAGTTGTCTATTTAATTTTTCTAAAAAAACATTTTTTTCAAAGTAGTAGAAAAATCTTGATGTATCTTTAAAATAAGTTTTTTTCATATTATTATTTTTTATTTTTGGTTTTTGATATACAGTAATGGTATAGTAAACTGACTGATGTACAAAAAAACCCAGGTAAAATAATAATAATAATAATAATAGTAATTATAATAATTCTGACAATATCAGTGCTAAAACATTATACAAAATATTCCTTAAAAAGCATTAAAATTACAACAAACCTTTTTTTACAACACCAAATTTTCAAAATTTAAAGGTGGTTCTATTAGAGATAAAATCCCTTTTAATATATGAAAGAATTAAAATTAATACTGATAAGAAATTTTCAGTTAAATGTTCAACACATATATGAATAAAATATTAAATTTTATATGCTAATATTTTCAAAAGTAGAGAGAAATAATGAAATTTAGAATGGAAAAAAATTCTCGAGGAGTTATATGAATGAAATTCATAATAAACATTAAACTTAAAAAATTTATGAATTACATTGTATGTTATAATCATTCTATTTTAATTTTTGATATTATAAGAGAAACAAACATTGTATGAAAATGACTTAACAAAATTCATGTCTTAATCATGTGTGAACATCATGTTGTTTTGGGATGAAATCGGTAGCGCCCAGAAAATTTTTTTATTGGAAAAAAAAAAGTAATAGCATAAGTAATTATTAAAAAAAATAATCTTCCCACTCAGCAAGAGAAACTCATTTCAAAAACATTTATTTAATAAACGCTAATTTGCCATGGGGATTTAAAAATGTGTGCTTTAAAATTTACATGAAACATTTGATTATTAAGACTAACAATATGCTAATATCAAGTCACATGCTCTGCTTTTAATTTTGTGTTGTCTGGTTTTCAGAATGTAAATAAAGTATTGGTAAATTATTATTTTAAGATTCTAATTTCGTCAAATAAAAAAAAAATGGCGCCGAACAAAAGCAAGCAATTAGCTGTAACTGTAATTACAGCTAAAAATAAATCTCGCACAAATAAAAAATAATAAAATATTAGCGCAATTTAATGAACTTAAATTAATGTATTCGGATGACTTAATAAAAATATCATGTAGCTAAAATAATACTATAAAAACGTTAGTACTAAAATGATATAAAGTACTAAAATGCTACAATTTAATACTAAAATGATATTATAAATAAAAAGATACTATTGGGCATAAAAAAAGGATATCAAGAAGTTTTAATAATTACTGTTTTTATCGGTAAACAATTTATATAATCAGCATCACTTTAGCGTCAGCGACCTCGTTTCGTCGCTCTGTCTGGCTTGGGCTTTACGATACTGGTACTCTCTTTTGTGTAGTTTGTGCCTGCCAATGTCATAAAGCACTCTCTTTTTGCTGGCATCACATTTGGGTATAAATTATAAACTCACGTGTTCATTATACTACAAGAACAAGTATTTAGAGAGTTTTTTTTTTTTTTTTTTTTAATTTTGTTCCACATCATAATTTTCTTACATTCCTTAACTTCAAAATTGAATGCAACTCAAAATTTTGTATTTTAATTTTCAATTAAGGAACATTAATTATTTGATATTTGAAAAAAATATTTACTCGCCATTTTTTTGCCTTCCGACCATTAAAAAAATATAGTGGCCAAAATGGCAAATGGCATTGTCTTGTTCTTCTGAAATTTTATTTACATAGGACACATTTTTTAAGTTATTGCCAATTCATCGACATTGCGAAATCGGGCTCCTAAAAGAATATTGTTTAAAAATTTTCAAAATATTGTTTTCGAGTCAGTTATCTTTATGGAAGTTAATATAGCCATTGCTTAATATTATGTAATCAACTTCCACAGATGAAAATACTCATAAAAGCTATTCGCACGAGATCAATTACAACTCGTAAATGATTTTATTCTTAACTTTATTTTTATATTATTGTGGAAATATTTCTAGTTTGGGGAAAGGTACAAATTTGATAAATATTGTTTAGAAATTTAAACGCAGTGAAATTTTTTTCTGCATATATTTTTTCAAGTTATCAAATGTTTTGTTAATTAAAAATTGTATAAAAATTGGCATCCATCGAAAAACTCAATCAAAAGATATTAATTTTGGATGCTTTATGATTGAACGTTAATTTAGTTATAATATTAATAATATAATCAGAACCATATATGTATTTGCAACTTTAAATATAACAAATTGGAGTTAATTTTTTTTTCAAAATTATCTTAATGATGAATTTTTCTGTAAAAGGAAAACCTATACATAAGAAAAAAATTTTTGACCCGTTGTACAAATTTAAATATTTATATAAATTATGTTTTTTATTTAACAATAATTAATTTTAATTATTTATTAAAAGCTATTTTGAGTTAAAATTTGTAGATAATTAACATCGTTAGATATTTAATCAATATTACAAATGTATTAAATCGATCTTATTTTTTTAAATTAATTTGGATTACTTGGTATATTTTACCTAATATAAAATTTAAAATCTTTTAAAATTTTAATTTTAATGTGAAACTTGAATTTCATGAAATTTTTATAACAAAACTTTTTCTCTTTATTTCTAACATCATCTTATAGATAAGAAAAAAGATGTTCTTTTTCGTGCTCCTTTCTTATAAAAAATATGACTCAGTACTTAGAAAGATTAATAAAATTGTGACACTGAATTATTTTACCATTAAGAAAGGAGCACGCAAAAGAGAAATAAAATAAAGATATTTTCTAGATAATGCTTTCATCCCAAAACGAGCACGTTTCATTTCTATTTTTAGCTCATCTTTTCTTTAGAAGGAAAATGTGTTGACATGAAAAATTATATGGAAATGGATTTCTAAATGTATTTCATCGACTGAATCTTAAGAATTTATGACAAAGAAAAATCGGCTTCGAGAAAAAGAAATAATTTACAAAATAAATTCAATAATTCAAGATATAGTCTAATAAAGAATACCACAGAATAAAAAAAAATTATAATTAGATTTTTTGTTAGCTATATTACAGTAATGTGCTTATAATGAATTTTTATGCTGAGCATGTTACAGTTGTGAAAGTTTTTTCCACTCTTCTAAATAAAAAGTTGTTTAAAATTGCATCGAAACAAGTATAAATACAAATTTTCGTCTTAATGGAATATAAAAAATCGATAATTCATTTTTTTGTAGCATTACTTCAAATTATTAATTACTTTTGGGAACCACTGACATTGCGAACTAAAACAATTGTTTATAAATATTAATACATCAAAAAATATCCGAGAAGATAAGGTACTAGTTTGTTTATTTATTCATAAACATACAATAATATGATATTTATTCATAAACATACAATGATACATAAACATACAATATTAAAAAAATCGATAATCCTTTCTTTCTATGTAGAAGTACATCGAAATATCAATTCTTTTTGAGAAACATTGACTTTGCAAGCTGAAAAATTTGTTTATAAATATTAATACTTCAAAAAATATCCGAGCTGATAAGGAACTAGTTTATAAACAAACAGTGGTGTTCTAAATTCATTGCTAAAAATAATCCTAAAATTACATTTATGATGTTAAAATATTTAATATAGCTATAATATTCAATCATTTAGTTATTAATGTTGAAAAACAAATAAACGAAATCTATTTTTTACAAAAAAAATTAATGTTTTATGTGACGTTTTTTTTTCCTTAATGTGAATTTCTGTTCTTTTGTATCATACTATCTGTTCAACTTTTTTAGCACTTCCTGGAGGTGTGCATTACAATGCCGGACGTCAATGGGCTTCTCTGTGAGCTCTTGTTTTATTGTTATTGGTTCTTTACTGATCTCGCGTTTCATGAGTTCCCATATTTTTCCTATTTAATTCATGTCAGGCAAGTTGCCAGGCTAGTCCAACATATTGATGTTTTTATTACCTAACAGCTTGCTGACTGTTTTTGCTTTATGGCAAGGAGCTCCGTCGTGCATAAAAATTGCTTCTTCTCCATCACCAAACCAATCAGAAAGCTGAAGCAAGAATAGCATTTCCAAGATTTTTTTGTACTGGTCTTGTTTCCTATTACCTTGCTCAATTTGAAGACGACCAGTATCTCTAACATTTATCACAGATCACACTATGATAGAGGTGGCACGTTTAACCGTTGGAAGAATACGTTACAAACTTTGACTTATCTGTCATAATTTCGAAAACGGACTTGTCTGAAAAGCAAACCTGCTGAAAAAAATATCATTTTAGACTTTACATAAATTTTTATGACACTGATAAAGAATAATAATTATCACAATTTCTATTTGCCCTTTTACAATCTTCTAATGAAAAGTTTTTGTATTTTCGTGCCCATTCCAACAAGTTTTTAATCATAGCCTGGGTAAGCTTCGGCTTGCGATATGATTTTCTTGCTTTAAAACCAACTTCTGCAAATCGTCGCTGCACGATACGCTGTGATACTTGAATATCCCTGTCTTAATATGTTTAGTTAACATGCGCGTAAACACTTTTTGAATTCTCGGTAAGTATCTCGGATTTTTTTGCCTGTGCTTGTTATGCAATGGAATGCTCTCTCAGAATTTTCTTTACGTGTGCTGTCACCATATTACATTTTCTTTTTAATGTTTTTTACCATACTTTTTGACATTCTTAGAATGTCAGCAATTTCATATGTGGTACCCTATTTGCAAACCAGATATTTCTCTGATTTTCTTTGATGACAAATATGAAAGTGTTTCAAATAGTTAAAAATTACAATTTTTTTTTAATTTGACATTTAAACAGGATATTATTTAATAGAATATGTTATTCAAGGCCTATAACACATTATTATGTAATCAAGAATAAAAAACAGAATAAAAACAGTTCATACCTTAAATAAAATTTAAACAGAAAAACTCAATTCGAAAAAATAAGTGTTATTTACTTATTCAATGTTGTCAGTTCTTAAAACAATATTTGTACAGGTGGTGTCAGTACTTACCGCATCTAAATTTAATGAAAACATGTAGTAATTGTGCCTTTATTACATATAAATAATTTTTACCACAATTACTGGTATGAGTTTTATAATATGTCACATCACTGTATATATATATATATATATGCTGTTTGAAGTGTTAAAAATTTGCTATCATGCTAAAAAGGGAGGAAGGAATTATTGATGTGAATCAATACTACGAGTAATCTAATATAAAAAATCTTAGTTCACATTGAACTGCTCAAATTTATGAATAAAAACTGACTTCATATTTAGCAATTTATCTAAGAAAAGCTAATAATCTATAAAATGTTTTTAATTGTGATGTTGTTATTTTTGATACTTTTCATTTTCAGTAACTATTACACAGTTTATTTTACAAAAAAGGAGAATCATTCCTATATTGTTCCATTTAGAAATAAACTTAATTCATACAGGTTTCTAAAAGATGTCATGACTGGCATTGTTATCAGATGAATTAGATTGACAATTATTCATGTCAAATAAGTGCCATTACGCTTTAATGTTATTTTGTTGAAGTGTGATAAACTTAATTTGTTTAGCATTGAATATGCCTAATGCTGTAATGAAAAAAGAATTTTTACGAAAGTTTCCCGTATATTTTTCAACTGGATGAAAAGTGCAAATGAAGACCATATAATTAATCAATGTATAAAATAATTTAATCGAAGTATTAATTAATTTGTTATTGAAATAAATACATTTTTGCAATTAAAAAAACACACGAAGTAATGAAAAAAGTTTAATACCTAATAAAAATGTCAAGAAATTAGAAACTAATGAGGTATATTAGAAAGGTAGAGAAATATTTGCAAATAAATCCAATGTTGTGATCTGCGCCATTTTTCGTGGTGATTTAAGATGGCAGGGAAATTCCAAAGAACTGGGCAATTTACAATTTTTCCAGCTTGATGAACGATAAGTTCTGCAATTAGCTCAAGGTAGCGTGAATGTGCCAGTTGTTTCCTTGATGTGGTTCTGTCATCGTATATTTCATCATGCTGTACTTATATTCAACCATTATTTCAATAAATTTTGCACTTTCGGTTGGCAAACAAAACTGCTCTTTTCTGATGAAGTTTCAAAATGGGTGATCATCTTTATACTACTGCTTTGAAGAAACTCGTTTCTCTACATTCTACCACCTAGTGGATATTTTGTACTCTACTAAAACAATATTGTCAATATACAGGATAGTAGAGCCCTTGCTTAGGTCATACGGCAATCATTAATATATATTTCAATGGAATTTCTAAAAATTTATTTTTTACTTTTTTTTTTTTTTTTTTTTTGAAGAGAAAAAAAATTACGATAAAAATTAAAAAATTAAAATATTAAAAGAAAGAAAGAAGAAGAAATTAAAAAATTAAATTTTTTTTATTTCTGTGAATTAATTTTTTTTAGGAATAAATAAATCTTAGCAATTTTAAATATTAAATGGTATTTTGAAATTCCTAACATTCCATAAAAAGTGTGATAAACCTGATATATTAATATCTCCTTCAGTGATATAATCTAAATGATACAGATGATAGTTAGATATAAATATTTGTCTAATCAAATGACATTTAGAAATTTTAATACCAAACTATATTGAGTTTGAAGGAAGTTATATCTTTTAAGATATCTAACTGTCAGGCTTTGAAATATCTACGTTGTTTGCTAACAGGCTATGAAAAAAATAATAGTTTATCATATTTTATTCATTATAATACTTTAACCATTGATATTAAATAAATAATTATTTAATAAAGTTTTTTTATAATAATCTTTTTATGGCCAAATCGCAAAATAGGGCGACTGTTTTGTGTCACCAACTGAGCAATAAGTTGCCAAATGTTGAAATCCGGGTTTCTTGTTCTTTTTGCAATTCAAATTGCCCGTTACTTGGCGGCCATTGGTGAAAATAATATTTGATGTCACATCCCAACTATTCTGCGATTTCCCCCTTTTTATTTATTGCATTTTTTAATCACTTACAACAATTTTTAATATTTCATTTTTTTAAATATTTTTGTCATGCATTTTGTATGCAGTTATATAAGAAAAAACTATCTTATTTCTTTTATGTATAAAACTTGTGAAACTTTATTGTAAACTTTCGCATAACTAGGATGTGTAAAGAATTGAAAACTTTAGCATGTATCGATAATAATTATTTATGATAAATCTGTTAAGTATTTTATATTTCACACTTTTATTCATTAATTTTATTCCTGTATTTAAAAAGTCGTATTAAATCTTCTACATTTTCGTAAATAGACATTAGCAGACATGTACTTGCATCTAATATATTTTCGACATTCCGTCGATGTTGATTGAGATGAGCGGATGAACATTCCGAAATCTCTCTCACTCTGTGAAATGAAATTAGCGAGCGAAATTTTCGATAAATATGCTAACCTCGATTTGGTGCGTATGCAAATGGAGAGCTGGTGTTGAAAGCAAATAGGCGGATTACATTTCAATCTGGCGAATTTGCATCGGAAGTCAATGAAACGAGCACGGATCATTTTCGAAGAGAACTAAATAAAAATACACAAATGAAAATCGTTAATGAATCTAAATCTCGCAAGTATCATCATGCTAATGGAATTTAAATACAATAATTCCTAGTTGCAGCTAAATTAGCTTTTATAAGCAAAACAATAAATATTTAAAAAAAATTAAGTTATTGATAATTCAGACTGAATAAATATTCAGTAATATAATAAATGCCTATCATTATGCTAAAAAAGCCCAGTTAAATTCACTAAACACATCTGTATTGAAATTATCCAGGAAACATTTTCTGCTATGTAAGCCTTAGTGTTTAAGCTGCTACTGACATTAAATATTCTAATTTGTCGTGATGTAAAATGAAAGTAAAAACTTACTCAGCAATTGCATGCAAGCTATTTTGATTTCAATGATTACAATATTTTTTTCGGAGAAGTCACTTCCGTAAGTGTTTTTAAAATTGTTATTTTTCAGTGCTGAATACCGTCTGTTGATTTGATTGTTTCAGTTGATTTGCCGTCAATTGACAACAGCATTTCATAAAGTGCACAACATTAAGTCTGCTACACTGCACCCATATTTTGATACCAAATTTGAAATGAATAATTCCAGGCATAACGATAAGATTCCACCTCCTCTTTCTTTTCTTGCTCGAGCGCAACGGAAAGACTGGCTGACTTACTGATTAATCGATCCAATCCCCAAAATAGGCAGACAAGATTTCAATTCGATTTCCATATTTTTTTTTTTTTGCTGGTCATGCTAAGCATGTTATCCATCAGGCATCTCAGTGCTACTTTCACCATCGTAAACTATTTAAATATCCAGTTAAAATTTTAAAATCACTGAAAATGCTCACATCAAAAAATCACATTAGAAATTCTTTTAAAAATTAAGTTTAATATTTTAAAATTCAGTACTGTATTTACCGATATAAGCTAGCCTGAAAGATATTTTATTCAGCTATTAGTGTGTCCTAAGTGAATGAATATCTTGAACAACAAGTATATTCATATATTTCTGGTGGATTTTTAAGTACTAGTGTAGATACCTTATGTGTCGTGTGGGAAATAAAATGGAAAATTCCAATTTTTCAACTGTCGATGAGAGAATTGTTGTAAATGAATGTAACCCAGAAAATGTATGATGACTACAGAAATTCTTTTAAGAATAATTTTAATGTTTTAAAATTCTATCCAGTGTTTATAGACATAAGCTAGCCTGAAAGATAATATATTCAGCTATTGTTGTGCCGTAAGAGAATAAATGTGTTGAAGAACAAGTAAATTAGTTGGAGATTGTTACAGAAATTCTCTCATTAACAATTGAATTGGCAGATTGGAATTTTCCCCGTTATCTCCAACACGATACGTAATTGATTGGTAGTAGTATTTAAAAGTTTATCATTATAAAAATATCAGCAATATGATATAGACCATATGAGACATTGTATAACTTTATAGTGTAGCAGAGAAAATATGCTATATGCTATAACAAAGAAAATATGCTATATGCTGTAACAAAGAAACTATGCTATATACTATAATAAAGAAATTATGCTATATGCTATAAAAAACATATGCTGTACGATATAAAAGGCCGTAAGCTGTATGCCATAAAGGGCCATATGCTATACGTCATGACAAAAACCTTTTTACGTAAGATTAAGACTAAAAAAAAACCCTGACAGCTGCATTTCTTAAATTTAAACAAATGGGTTAATACATACATGCATCAAATTACATTTAATATACAAAAATCAATAAAATATTATCTGACAAATAAAAAATAACTTCTTAATTTCTACTAATTAAAGCAAGAATCTGTATAATTATATATAATGAGCCCATATCTGCGTATATAATTAATTAATTAGATTAGATTTACGGCAAAAAGCTAAAGAATTAAGCCTTAAACTAGTACATAAATCTATCTAATTATTGGTTTAATGCAAACATATCTCCCAATCACAAAACATTGTATCTAGTTAAAATAACTTATCTGTAACATATTGTCTGGCAAAAAGAAGAAGAAAAGTCATTAAAAGCAGTCGAAGATAATACCCAATTCAACATCTTTCTCTGTCTATGTACCATTAAAGTTCTGGAAGACGCTTCCGAAATGGACAAAGAATAAGCAATAAATTATTATTTTATGTCAAGTTCGACACAATACAGTAATCTCAGTCGTAAAACCTTATATTCGAATTTCATTGCAGAGATTTCGTTTTTTTTCTGGTTGCCATACTATTTGTTGTAAGATAAGGCAGACATATTTTTCTTCTTCTACAGATATTCCTTTTTCGAATATGAAATAAAAGCATTTGGTAATATGGAATGATATACTTAAGTGGCTATAAAAATAAACAAGCTCAATTACTTAAAGTAAATTAAGTCAGTATATTGTTACGAATTTTTTTAGAACGCATTTAAACAATTGTAATTTAACCTAAATAAAGTTTAAATTTTTTTTTATTTTTATTTTAAAAAACTCATTTACTCACTATGCTGAGCCAGAAGATAATTTATCGTTAAATAATAGAAAATGTAATGAATTTTGAAACAAATTAAAAATTTATTATAAAATAAATTATTTACCTATCACGAAATTTTTACAGAAAGTTTCGCGCAATTCTTTGAAATTCTTAAATGTATATCGTACCTTATTATGTTAAGTTAAAGGTTATAAATTTTGAGTTCATTTTGAAAACAATCTATAGATTATTTTCTGTCTTTTTTGTTCGAAATTGCTAATTAAAATAATTTGCTTCGTTAAAATTCCCTGCTTGAAGTAATTAAAATATCAAGGTTGGACTTTTAATATATTTAACAAAAAGCATATGCTAATAAACATAAGTAATGCAGTGGCATAATGAATGTTTATGAACAAAAATATGGTTATAATCACATGTAAAGAAAATAAATAAATTTCATAATGGTGACTCATTTTCATTCATTTTTCGTAACAATCTCGTAACAATGACGTCACAGATCATATATAAGGGCTTTTCATACTGCACAGCAAGCTGTTTGGGCATCACTAAATTCCATTATCAGATATCATAGATCCATGTCCAAATATCATAGATCATATAGACGATATATATCATAATATCATAGATCATATCATGTCCAGATACCATAGACCAGATATTAATCCAACATTTTACTCAGTAAAATGTTAGGAGGCAAGCCATATGCATGAAGAAGAACGTTGAAGTCACTGCGGTCAAGAAGGGGACGGTAACTGTGGTAAGAAGGTAAACAAAAAGCTTTGGTTTAGAATTTAATCGTCTGGGAGTTAAGAGTAGTTGTATCAATAAGGCCATTCAGAATTGCAGGTCTATAAACGTATAGTGCTTTCGAATTTATCCCTCATTATACTCTTTTAAATCGAGAATAAAACTCCATCTCACATTTGATCAAAGGATTTAATTGAAATTTCAGTAATTCCTAAACAAAAAATAGAAATTCTCGATAAAAGTTGGAAGTCTGCTATTTTTATTATTTAAGATGAGTTACTTAAACTCTAAAACATACTACAGCCATTTAACCAATGTTGTTTTTCTAAATAATCGATTTTTTTTCCAAATGTGTCTTGTTTATTGAAAGAGAATTTGATAAAATATCTAATGAAAATAAAACTTCATCAACGTGGAGTTCGTGGAAAACAAATCACATTAATAAAAACCAAAAAAAAAAAAAATATTTTTGCTGTACTTCGTGTTTAATTATATATTCATTGAAAAAAAATTCTGGAAATAAAAAAAAAATATTTTACTGCACAAATTAAAGTGAACAATTTTTTTTTATAAAGAAGTGCTCATTTGAAAAAATTCTTTTTTACCATATATATTTTTATCTTAAAAATACTTTTACGATCTTTCAGCAAAGAATATTTACATACTAAATTTAAAAATAACAGATCATTAAAGAGAATTTTTAATGTGTTTTTTAAAAGTGAGAAATTTGTATGAAAAGAGAATTAAAAGCATAAAGATGATAATTTGAATTTCATTGCTTACGAGCATTAATTTTTTCAAGCAGATGACAAATTTTTTTATTTCATTTTATTATATTATTATTGTTTTTTATTTTTTTACTCTAATTTTTATCAAAAATGCACAGAAATTTAAAAATCTAAAAACACAGACATGAATAATTTGAATGCACACAAAAACAATTTGAAAAAAAATCTGGTAAGTCTTTTTGTTAACTGCTAAATTAATAAATAGCTTATTTCATGGCCCAGATACACCATTTGTAATTAATAAGTGAGAAGGGAAATATTAGATTACAGTTAGGGACTTTCGTTACAGTAAATGTGTCTCGTGATGACATAACAGGGTTTGTAGCATAGCAGATTCTCTTGGATATCGATAATTCTTCTCGAATCTTCCTGGAAAAGAAATCTTTATCATAAACGATTTAGGTCAAGAAGTACTGCATTCAATAAGAATCATCATTTACTGCAAAATTACTTGAAAAAAAAGGAACAAAATCATAAACCAATTTTAAACTAATAGATACCTGGCATTTTTCGATTTAGGAAAATAATTGTTTAATATATTTTACTAAATTAATATATCTGTGCAGAAATAAAGGTTTGAGATTCATTTCTGAACAAATAACTGACATTAAATAATATAAATTAGTTAAATAAAGTAAAGTCCAAAAGTGTCCAAAAAGTAAGACCAATTTTCAATTTAAAATTTGCCGGGATTAATTTTGCTTCTTTTTTAGGTTGCTGGCACTGTCTTTGACATCTTTGAAAAATTTGACGTCAAAATATTCATTAGTGTTTGACTTACGCTTGGTTTTGTAAGACGCTAAAATTGATTCCAGCAATTTGTGTAATGTCTGAATTAATTGAGCAAAGAACATGCATTCAATTTTGCTTGTGGAAACGTATAGAATGTTGCAGAAGTCATTCTGTGAGCATTCCTATATCGGAAAGAAAGGTTTAGAAGTGGTATAAACAGTTCAAAGAAGGCAGAGAACGCGTTGATGACGAAGAGCCCTCGCTTTAAAGGCCATCCCTGCAGATGACTATTTAGCATGCATTGAGGATTGGAAAAAAAGTTGGCATAAGTGTACTGTGTACAGAGGGGATTACTTTGAAAGCAATTAAATATATTTGGAAGAATAAATAAATTTTTTTGAAAAAAAAATAACTGGTCTTACTTTTTGGGCACAGTAGTATATATATTCTTTCTTAATCTGTTAACATTTATTTGTAAGATTATAATGATGTAAGCCTGAAAGATAAATTGAAAACTATTTAATTATTTTTATCTTGATTTTAACAATAGTGAACTAATGGCCCAAGTCAGCTTTTTAAGATCGACGTTTCTATAGTATGAATTTCTGACAACGATAAAAAGTAAGGTTTTATTGAATTAAAAATAAATAAAATATATTTTTATAAATTTTGGCCACGAATTCCCAGAACAATATAATAAATCCTGAGAAGAAACATTTACAAGCTATGCTGGAGCATCCATCCATCCTATATATCTATATTTATCTATATATATTAGATAGATAGGTAAACAGATAGATTGAACAAATACTTCCTACGTTAGCAATATAAGATATTTTTTAACTTCGGAGTGAACCAAAAATTACATTGCCCCTTCAACACACTCGAAACAGATAGGTAACTTTACTTTTTGCTGAAAGATATATCTAAAACGGGCACTGTAAAAAAAAGAAATGGAGCCTGCACGAATTTCTCCCACAAAGTGAATGATCTTCAGTGATGGCAGGATTTACAATGTTTATTTCCAGCAACAATACGTGCTTCTAAGAAAATGTAGAGAGTTACGCCCACCGCATTTTAAAACTGGAAAAGTTCCTATAGTTTTGAATCGAAGAAGGAAGTAATCATGCTGAATATAAATGTATTTTTATATTAAAAATGATATGGTTGAAAGAAGATGAAATTATTGGAGTAGAAAGGATTTTTTTCTTAAATAATTCATTTTATATATTATAAATATGGAAGGCATTCTTATTAAGCTTGATTGAAATTAATTATTCACTTTAATATGAGAATTAATTAGATATGCATTTAAATAAATAGCAATGTACCCTTATTTGTATCATAAACAAATACAATTAAGTGTGAATAAATTATATTAGTAAAATAGATTTGCATTTCTCATAAATTTTAAATTTTTTTAAATATTATAATATTTATCATTTTTAACAGATGATATGAAACAATTTCTATATTGATTCTATAACAGAAGTAGCTGGACCTTTCTGCAAGACTTGTTTGCTGTTGAATTCCGTGTGGGATCTGGTATAATTCCTCTGGAAAATACCATTTTGTAGACTCTGAATGTAATGTAGTACAACCAGCTGTAGCCCTTTATCAATGTAATTATCATGGTTCCGTCAGTATGCCTTTGAGGCTTACCAGGAATGACCCGCTATCGTCTTTGATGGCTCCCAAGACCATTATGATAGCTAACGAGCTGTATGATATTCAACAAAAGAAGTCGGAATGACGACTATTATAAGACAAACAGAACCGAAAACAGTTACTGAACACCACATTATATCATTCAGTTATCCAAATGTTTCATTACCTACACCATCACAATCTTTCATTTTGATCGGTTAGCGTCAATGGCAGCCTTTCCAAAACGTGGCTTGTATGCAAGCCAATCATCGTGAAATTAACCTCCCAGATATTGGAGCATTCAAAGTTCCTGGCAAGAATCCATCCCTTGTCGAGAATAGTTGATTGAGGGACCACCACCCCTTACCTTCACATGCCCCGATTTGTGCATTTTGTTATGCGTCTAGGTGGACCTGGCCTTTACAAACAATTCACATTTCGTTCACATATCTATCTGATACAAGTTCTATCCAAAGTACACTCATGTCCATAAATTAAGGATAATTCAGAATCACACAGAAATTGAACTCTAAAATAAAAATTTCACCTGTAGAATTATCACACACATCTTCAAGAAGAATATGCAAATTACAGGAAACCACCAGGTGGCGCGGATAGTATGTCACAAGGACGAGAGTGTAAGAGAGGGGTATATAAGGAAAGGTGGCAAAGAAGTAAAATTGTTCACAAGCGCTTTAAAAGCCTTTCAGAGCAATAACCGCATAGTTATGGCCCAAAGGAAGCATTTGGATGATTTTTTACGTGGTAGAATTATCGGACGACTGGAATGTGGACGTACCCAGCTTGAAGTATCCGAGGAACTTGGAATCGCCCAGAGTGTCATCTCCAGGCTTCGGCAACGATCCCAAGATGATGGTAATGTGAGTAGATGTTACAGCACAGGTCGCCCCCGAGTTACAACGCCGAATGAGGACCGTTATTTAGCAGTTACTGCCAAAAGAAACAGACGGAGCTCAGCATCAGACCTGTCTCGTCAGCTCTCTTCAGCTACCGGTACGACAGTTTCTTGGCAGACCGTGTACAGACGCTTAGGACACATTGGTCTATATGCTCGTAGGCCTGTCAGATGTGTTCCACTTACCGAAACTCACTGTAGCCTGCGATTATCCTGGAGTAGAGAGCATGCATTGTGGACACCGCAACAGTGGTCTTGTGTGATGTTTTCCGACGAGTCCAGGTTTAGTTTGCAGTCTGATTCTCGCCGGACTTTCATATGGAGAGCGCCAGGTACCCGTTACCACCAAGAGAACATCATTGAACGACACTGTTACGGTGGTGCAGGATGGCTCGTTTGGGGAGGAATTATTCTTGGTTCCAGAACTGACCTGCATGTTCAGAGTGTAACGATGACAGGCCACATCTATCGGGATGTCATTCTGGAACAACATGTACGTTTGTTTCGGGGCGCCATGGGTGCTGAATTTCTGACACACCCGTCCTCACCCTGCAAACATTGTAGACGAATGCCTTCAATTGGAGGATATCACCCGTATGGATTGGCCAGCTCATCGGACTTGAATCCAATAGAGCATGTTGGGATATGCTTGGCCGACGAATTGCAACCCGTCAACCCCCTCCCACCTGTCAAGCGGAACTTCGGAGGGCATTGCTTGATGAGTGGTGTAATATTCCCCAAGATCACATTGATAATTTGATACTCAGCATGCCTAGGCGTTTTAAGGCCTGTATTGCATCGTCCGGGAGACATACTTCATATTAACCATCATACTAACCATGTTATACTGTTTTTTGTAAATATGTTCTTTTTTGAAATTTGCTCCAGGGATTAAAAATCGCAATTTTTATTAATTATGTCAAACATATAGCATCTTTTTTGTTCTTTACCTTTTGTTTAATAAATAGACTTTACAAATAACTCAAATTTGATTTGCTTCTGTATCTTTCTTTGCCTGAACTTCATTATCCTTAATTTATGGACATGAGTGTAGATTTATCTGCATACTTTTAAGCAGCGATACAACGTTTAAATCAATCAGCTTTTTCGTAAGCCTACAATTTGATCCCTTGTAAAAATTTGAGCCTAAAATTTGATTGCCGGAACAGCCTTCAGTGTCTTAAGTCTCTCCATCCACACTTTCTTCTGAAACGTATAACTCCAAAAAGTTCTGGATTCCGTAGACGACAGAGTGTAGCGACTGGATCAAACGTAATTTTTTTCCTACTATCTCGCGCTACAACCATGTGACTAACTTTCATTTTAGATCATCTGCATAACTTATTCAAATGCGTATTATCCGAATTACGTAATATCTATAAGGCTAATAGGTGGAGACTATGAAGATAGCTACGAAATCTTCATAGTGTTGCATTTTTTATGTTGGGTATTTTCTAAGCCGGGAATAGAAATACAATATTAATCGTATAAATTGATGTAAAGCAGTATTCATAAAAAGTTAGGGAAAACGTGATCAAGTATTTTTTTTTTTTTTTTTTTTACCATTAACTTGCTTTTGAACAAGGACTTATTCGAATTACGTATTTATACGGCCGAATCTACAGAGTGTGGCATTTTTTAAGCCGGGCATAAAAAGTTTTTGAGAGAGTTTTTGCATACCATATTTTTATAATACGGTATTTTTTCTCCCTAGGGCGCATGCTCGTAGGAAACATTATCACAGATACGCATGCGCAATTTCCTATGAGCATGCGCGCTAGGGAGAAAAAAATACCATATTATAAAAATACGGTATGCAAAAACTCTCTATTCATATGTTGACGTAAAGCAGTATTCATAATAACCATAGAAAAAATTTTCAAGTATTTTTTTTTGTTACCACTAACTTTACTTTACTTGACTTTTTTAAAATCCACTAGAAAATCTTTATACAATAGTGTAACTTTTTAAAATTTTTGTAACAGGAAATTTCTTATAATGGTTTAACGATTTTTTATTATGAATCAAGTGAACGTACATATTATTTTGAAAATTCTAATTCAAGTATAATCGTGTATTCTTATTCAAGAAACTGTTTGTATTCTTATTCAAGAAACTGTTTGTATTCTTATTCAAGAAACTGTTTGTATTTTTATTTAAGAAGCAAGTATTGCATATTAGAAATAATTTTGCAATGTAAATAAGAGCATGAAATATGTTTAACATTTTTTTCTAAAAAAAGGGTATTTTAATTAAACATAACTTAACTGTTTACTTAATTTTTCTAAAAAATATTTTTTTCAAAGTAGTAGAAAAAATTACGTGTGATGTTTCTTTAAAGAGAAACCTGTTTATATTTTTTTCATGTTATTTTTTATTTTTTGCAATACAAAACTATAATGATTCATAGTTCTGTAGTAATGGGCGAATCTAACTCTCCGTGGGGCACATCTCCAATTGTAGTCCCTACTCCAGAAAAGAAGAGATTTGATGTCTTTTTGAAAACGCATATAAGCGTTTGGATTCTCAAACAGGCAGCTTGGGGGAACTTTTCAGATTTCCCCCATACAACAATAAAGTAGCTGGCGGCTGTCTTTAAATGTCCTCACAAAAAGCAATGACTTCTTTTCCTAACCCATCAGTGATATATATATAATTCGTATTCATTGGTCGTAATTGAATTGGTAGTAAAATAATAATAATTCTGACAATAATAATTCCAGTGTTAAAAATTGTGTTAAATATTCCATAATAAAATTTTAAAATCACAAAAAAAATTACAATATCAAATTTTCTAAATTTAAAGGGATATTTTTATTAGAGATAAAATGACTGTAATATATAAAAGAAATAAAATTTTTACTGATAAAAAATTTTCAGTTAAAATGAATAAAATATTAAACAGAATATATGAATACTTTCTAGAATGGAGAGAAAATTCTAATTAAATTTAAAATAGAAAAAAAATCTCGTTAAGGTTGTATGAACGGAATTGAATGCAAATATTAAACTTAAAAATGCATGAATTACATTGTATGCTATAATAATATTTTATTACATTCAAATATTATTACAGAAACAAACATTGAATACAAATAACTCAATAAAAATAAGGTTTATTATCATGTGTGAACATCATGTTCTTCTGGTATAAGCTCGGTAGCATCCAGAATTTTTTTTGTTGAAAAAAAATAGGTAACATCATAAGTTATTATTAAAAAAATTAATTTTCTCACTCAGCACGAGAAACTTTTATTTCAAAAGATTTTATTTAATAAACACTAATTTTTCATGGGGATTTAAAAATGTGTGCTTTAAAATTTGCATGAAACATTTGATTGTTAAGACGAACAATAGTATGCTAATATTAAGTCATGTGCTCTGCATTTAATTTTTATTGTCTGGCTTTCAGAAGGTAAATAAATTATTGGTGAAATCTTATTTTAGGATTTCAATTTCGCCAAATAAAAAAATGACGCCTAGCAAAAACAACCAACTTAATTGAATGAAATTCAAACAAATATCAATTACAGTTACTGTTAAAAATAAATCTCGTGCAACTAAAAAAATAGTAATATATTAGCACAATTTAATGAAAACAAATTTAACCAATTAGAGGGCTTAATAAAATGTCCTGTAGCTAAAATGATGCTCTAAAATGATATTATAAAGTACAAAAATGTACTACACTGTTATTATAAAGGTATACAATGATACTATAAAGAAAAAAATACTATTGTTGATATAAAAAGGAAATCAAGAAGGTTTGATAATTACTGCTTTTATCCGTAAACAATTTATATAATAAACATCTCTTTAGTGTCAGCGACCTCATTTCGTGGCTCTGTCTGGCTTGGCCTTTACGATATTAGCTCTCTTTTGCTTAGTTTGGGACTGCCGCTGTCATAAAGCACTTTCTTTTTACCAGCATCACACTCGGGTATAAATTGTAGATGCACATGTTCATTGTACTGCATGAACAAGTATTCAGACAGAGGTTTTTTTTTAATTTTGTCCCACATTCAATCATAATTTTTAACATTCATTCACTTCAAAATTGAATGCAATTCAAAATTTGTATTCTAATTTTCTATTAAACAAAATTAATTATCTGAAAATTAAAAAAAAAAAAAAAAAAAATGCTTGCCATTTTTACTACCTGGCAACCACGCAAATAATTAAAAAAGAAAGTGCACATAATGGCAAACTGCATTGTCGTATTCTTCTGAAATCTTATTTACATAGTTCACATTTTTTAAATCGTTGATAGTTGATCGACTTGGCGAAAGCGGGCTTCTAAAATAATAAATTTTTCAAAATATTGTCTACGAGTCAGTTGACTTTATAAAAGTTAAATTAACCATTACTTTACATTATGTATTCACATTCCGCAGATGAAAATACTAATAATAGTTATTCGCAGAAGATAAATTGTAAATGATTTTATTCTTAATTTTATTTTCATATTATTGTGGAAATATTCTTAGTTTGGAAAAAGGTACAAATTTGATGAATTTTGTTTATAAATTAAAACCCAGTGAAATAGTGTTTTGCAATTTTTTTCAAGTTGCCAAATGTTTAGTTAATTAAAAAATGTATCAAAATTGGCCATCCATCGAAAAATCCATCAAAGAATATTGATTTTAGGTACTTTATGAATGAACGATAATTTAATTATAACGTTAATTATATATCCAGAACCACATAATTATTTACAACTTAAAATTTCAGTTATTACAGACCAATTAATCATTAAAATAATTTAAAAAAATATTATCTCCAATTTCTCTCAATTCTTTTAATGATTAATTTGTTTGTAAAAGGAAAACTTATTAATAAAATAAGTTTTTGACCCGTTGTAGAAATTACTTTAAATATTTATGAAAATAATCTGCTTTATTTAACAATAATTAGTTTAAATTATTTATTAAAAGCTATTTTGAGTTAAAATTTTCAAATACTTAACATCTTTAGATCACTAATCAATATTACAAAAGTAGTAAATATCTTACTTTTTGAAATTATTTTGGATTGCTTGTACCTAATATAAAAATTCAAAATTTTTAAAATTTTAATTTTAACGTTAACTAGAATTTTATGAAAACTTTTTATAACAAAACTTTTTCTCTTTATTCATATTCTAACATCAAATTGTAGATAAGAAAAAAGATGTTCTTTTTCGTGCTCCTTTCTTATAAAAAATATGACTCAGTACTTAGAAAGATTAATAAAATTGTGACACTGAATTATTTTACCATTAAGAAAGGAGCACGCAAAAGAGAAGTAAGATAAAGATATTTTCTAGATAATGCTTTCATCCCAAAACGAACACGTTTCATTTCTATTTTTAGCTCAACTTTTCTTTGGAATGAAAATGTGTTGAGATGAAAAATTATATGGAAATGGATTTCTAAATGTATTTCATCGACTGAATCTTAAGAATTTATGACAAAGAAAAATCGGCTTCGCAAAAAAGAAATAACATAGAAAATAAATTCAATAAGATATAGTCTAAATAAAGAAGAATTAATAATTAGATTTTTTGTTAAAGATACTATATATTACAATAATGGGCTTATAATAATTTTTCATGATGAGTCTATTACAGTTGTGTAACATGTTTTGTTTTCATTCTTCGAAACAAAAACTGTTCTAAAATTACATCCAAACAAGTATAAATAAAAATTTTCATCTTAATGGAATATAAAAAATCTATAATTCATTTTTTTGTAGCATTACATCAAATTATTAGTTACTTTTGGGAACCACTGACATTACGAGCTGAAAAATTGTTTATAAATATTAATACTTCAAAAAATATCCGAGATGATAAAGTACTAGTTTGTTTATTTATTCATAAACATACAATGATATGTTGCATTATTAAATTAATTGCTGAAAATAATCCTAAAATTACATTTATAAAACTAGAAACTGTAATATGGTTATAAAAGTGGTATTCAATCATTTGATTTATATTATGTTGAAAAATAAATAAACGAAAATAACCTATAGTTTACAAAAAAATCGATTTTCTATGTGACGTCTTGTTGCCTTAATGAGAATTGCAATTCTATGTGGTATAATCTGCTCAACATTTTACCACTTCCTTGAGGTGTATTACGATACCAGACTTCAATCAGTTCCTGTATGAACTCTGTTTTATTGTTATTGCCACTTTACTGATCTCTCATTTCATGAGTTCCCTTACATTTTCTATTAAATTAATGTCAGGCAAGTTGCCAGCCAAGTCCAACGCATTGATGTTTTTATTATCTAACAATTTGCTGACTGTTTTTGCTTTATGGCAAGGAGCTCCGTCGGGCATAAAAATTGTTTCTTCTCATCACAAAATCATTCAGAGAGCTGAGGCAAAAGTCGCTCTCCTAAGATTTTTATGTACTTTTGATTGGTCTTGTTTCAAATTACCTTGCGTAATTTGGAGTTGATCAGTGTCTCTAAACTTTATCACAGACCACAGCATGATAGCTGAGGCATGTTTAGAGGTTGGAACAATAACATCACGATGATATTCTTCTCCAGGTCTTCTTCTTACACACTTTGATTTATCAGTCATGATTTTTAAAACGGACTCTTTTGGAAAGCAAATCTGCGGAAAAAAGGATATCATTTATAACTTAAGGACATAAATTTTGATGACATTCAGAATAATAATTCTCACAATTCCTATTTACCCTTTTCCAATTTTCTTCTAAAAGGGTTTTGTACTTTTGTGCCCATTCCAACCGCTTTTTAATTATTGCCTGAGGAAGCTTCGGCTTATGAATTGGTACGCTATGAAACTTGAATATGTCTGTCTTTGATATTTTTAGTTAGCATGCGATTAAACATATACGATTTCTAGGCATGTATCTCGGATTTTTTTATCTGCTCGTGGGATAATTATTCATTTTCTCCCGCACTTTCCTTTAAGTTTGCTTTGTAAACTGTCTAAACTTCTATGTCCTTTTTAATGTTTTTCACTAAACTTCTTGACACACCTACAATACTAGCTATTTCATACTGTGACAGCCAATTTCCTTAAACAAACTAGATATTTCGACAATTTTCTTTAGTGATAGATCTAAAACTTTTACCATTTACAACAAAACTTTTACCAAACACAACAAAATGTTTTTAAATTTTACGCTTAAACGTGATATTATTTAATAGAAAATATTAATCAATCGATATATACCACATTATTATGTAATCAACAATAAATAGCAAAATAAAAATCATTCCCACCTTAATTAAAGTTTAGTCGGAAAAACTCAATTTGTAAAAATAAATTTTATTTATGTATTTACACACGTGTTATTTGTTAATTCAGTGTTGCCAGTTCTTAAAACAGTATTTGTACAGGAGTTGTCAACACGTGCCACTTCTAAATTTAATGAAAAAATTTAGTAATTGTCGTCTTCTATTACATGTAAGTAATTTTTACCATAATTATTGGTATGAGTCTAATAATAAAGCACATCACTGAATTCATATGCTGTTTGCAATTTTAATAATTTGCTATCATGCTAAAAATGGATGAATGAATCATTAATATAATAAATTACTGTTTAATATGAAAAATGTTAGTTCGTACGGGACTGCTAAATTTAATGAATAAAAACTGAGTTCATAATCAGCAATATATCTAGGAAAAATAATAATCTATATAATGTTTTTGGATGTGATGCTGTTATTTTTGCTACTTTTAACCTTTCAGTAACTATTACATAGTTTATTGGATCACAAACGAGAACCATTCGTATATTGTTCTATTAGTCAATAACTTAATTCAGACACTTTTTTAACAGATTACTGTATGAATTAAGTTATAGTAAGGCATGGTTGGTATTGTTATCAGAGGAATTAGATTGACAATTAATTATGTCCGATAAGTGCCATTACTCTATGTGCCATTATTTTGTTTTACTATGAAAAACTTAATTTGTTTAGCATTGAATATGTCGAATGCTATATTGAAAAAAGAATTTTTACGAAGGTTTCGCTTAAGTATTTTAACTAGATGAAAAGTACAAATGGAGATCATAGAATTTTTGTGGAAGTTTACGGGGCACATGAATGAACTGAAAGAATTTGTCAAAAATGATTTAAACAAATCAAATTTTGTAATTTTGTTGCAAAAGACCATGAGGACTTTGGCCAACCTCAAAAAAATTACGAGATACTAAAATCTGGTGAATATTATTAACTGCAATTGATGTATTTGAGCCAAGCATTAAAAACGATCTGAATGAAAGACAAGACAAAGTCATTTTTTAATATTAAATTGCTTGTCCATCTGTTGTATTTCATTTCTTATAGCATTTCAATAATGAAACATTCGGAAACTTTCGATGTGGAATCCTACACCATGCTTCATGTGATCCAGGCATTGCTCTTTTAGATTTTTACTTATCTTTATCGATGACGCATGGGTGATCTAAGCAGTACTTTTATTTTTTTGAAGATATTAATTCAATCGACGAATAGTTTCAAAAGACGAGTCGTTCTTTCGACGAGGGAATCTTTTTCTAAAGAAATGCAAAAAATAGTTTCCTAGCTATGGAAAATAATTTTATCAATGTATTTATTAATTTTTTTTATTGAAATAAATACTTTTTTGGGACGAAAAAACACACACGAAGTAATGAAAGAAAGTTTAATACCCAATAAAAAAGTCAAGAAATTAGAAAATAATGAGGTATATTAGTAAGGTATAGAAATATTTGCATATAAGTCCAATATTGTGATCTGCGCTGTTTTTTGTGGTGAATTAAGGTGGCAGAGAAATTCCAAAGAACTGAGCAATTTATAATTTTTCCAGGCAGATGAACAATAAGTTCTGCAATCAGTCTCAATGTAGCGTGAATGTGCCAGTTGTTTCCTTGATGTGGTTCTGTCATCGTATGTTTCATCATACTGTACTTATATTCAACCATTATTTCAATAAATGTTGCACTTTCTGTTGGCAAACAAAACTGCTCTTTTCTGATGAAGTTTCAAAATGGGTGATCATCTTTATACTACTGCTTTGAAGAAACTCGTTTCTCTACATTGTGCCACATAGTGGATATTCTATACTCTACTAAAACAATATTGTCAATATACAGCATAGCTTAGGTCTTACGGCAAACATTAATACAGATTTCTATGGAAGTTTTAAAAATTTATTTTATATAATTTTTTTTTTTTTTTTGAAGAGAAAAAAAATTACGGAAATAATTTTTTTTTTATTTCTGTGAATTAATTTTTTTGAGGAATAAAAAAGTTTGAAATATTAAATGATATTTTGAAATTCCAACATTCCATAAGAAAGGTGATAAGCCTGGTGTATTAATATATCCTTCAGTATAGAGTCATATAATCTGAATGATAAAGATGATAGTTAGATATAAATATTTGTCTAATCAAATGATATTTAGAAATTTTAATACCAAATTGCCTTGAGTCTGAAAGAAGTTATATCTTTTAAGATATCTAACTGTCAGGCTTTGAAATATCTACGTTGTTTGCTAGCAGGCTATGAAAAAATAATATTTTATTATGTTTTATTCATTATAATACTTTAACCATTGATATTAAATAAATAACTATTTAGTATAAAAATTTTTTATAATAATCTTTTTATGGCCAAATCGCAATATAGGGCCTTGGGATTTTGCAACTGTTTTGTGTCGTTAACTGAGCGATAAGTTTGCTAAATGCTGCGAAAATCGGGATTCTTGTTCTTTTGCAATTCAAATTGCCCGTTACTTGGCGGACATTGGCGAAAAGAAT